>MCFA01000210.1:0-73555 GCA_002105025.1 Clohesyomyces aquaticus
GCACTAAGGGTTCCTAGAAGCATAGACTATAACAGTGTTTAGGTAACAAAAGTCTATAGGGTTATAATCTACTAATAGTAATTAGGACTTAAAAGCATATGCTAGAGAAAGGCTTAAAGTTCCTAGTAGCTAAGTATATCCTAGGGGGCTTCTCCCTAGGCTAGAGGGCAACGTTGTTTACTAGCAATTAGAGTGCGTGTGCTATACTTTTATAAAGGACGTTTATCTCTAAACTAGTGTTAATAAGCGCGCTAACATATTGCCCTTAGACTTCTATAGAGGCTTAGGGACATAGAAGTTTTAACTCTATAAGCCTTCCTTAGCAATAGTATTAACTAGCTGTCTTAGGAGAGTTATTATCTTTAGCAGCATTATAGTTGTTATCTCTAGTATACGTAGCGTAGTTTCTGTTAGAGCGTAGGAGTCTAACGTTAGCTTTAAATATTAAAACTTCTCCTAACAGTATATTGCTTATACGCGCTAAGGGGATCCTAGGACCTACATCTTCTAAGATACTAGATAGAGCAGAACTAACACTAATAACACTGTTAGGTTCCTCTAAGAATTAGACACGCCCTTAATTACTTTCTTCTCTAATAAAAGACAAAAGTTTTGCTTTATGTTTAGTTAACTTAGTATATTGCTAACAGTAAGGTTACATACCTCTGCTTTAATAGCTTTCTAATAAGTAATTTAGCGTCTAACTAAAGCGTCTTCTAGAGAGTGTTGTCTATAGCAGAAGTTACTTAGCTAGCCTTCCTTTGCGCTATAACTAGCTCTTAAGAAGGTATTAGGTCTCTATTAACTGTCTAAGAGAGGACAGGCGCTTAAAGTCCTATAATTCTTTAACTTAGACACTATCTATAGGCTAAGCAGGGTTCTTATATTCCTATAGAGGTTAACCCTACGCGTCTACTATTTAGTAGTCTCCTAGGCGTGTCTTCTAGAGGCGTGTAGTATCTAGCAGTTTCTTTGTTAGGGCTTCTTAATAGCTAGGTGTTAAGTTTAACAATTTAATTCCTTTAGGAGTACCCTTAGAGCCCTAGGGCAGAGTGCGACATTTACCTCCCTGTCTATAGTACTAGACAGTGCGCTGTTTATGTTAGCGTTTCCTATAGAAGGCAGTATATGCGTTTAAGCCTAGAGGCTTGCTTCTTTAGCAGTAAGCGTGTCTACTTGCCCTATGCTATATCTTATAGTGTTTATAGACGCCTGTTGCTTGCTCTCTGCTTTTCTCTATTCTTGTTTGTTATTAAAAAAGCTAGCAGTACTTCTAGCATTAGGCGTTTAAGTTGCTCTTCTAAGACATAGAAATAGTCTTAGAGGACCTTAGCAGTATTTCCTTCCTATAACTAAAAGGACTAGGCAGTATTAGAGGCAGTCTAGATTCTATAGGGCTGTAGTGTATCTTAGGCCTTGTGTTCCTATTGCGCCCTAGAACGTATAGTATATGTACCTACTTCTATCTTACTAGGCGCTCTCTAAGGGGGCACTAGTTTAACAAATAACTAGTTTCCTTGCATGTAAAGCATCTAACATCTCCCTAGGGCTAATTCTAGAGGTTCTAAGCTCTCTCCTAAGCCTATATTTAAGCATTGTCTTAAGGGAGGTTAATATAGGATCTGTTGTTATGCTTATTAGAGTTAAACAAGACTCTTTCTCCTAACGTAATGTAGTAGCTTTAACAGCATTGTTAAGTAGGTAGATATAGTTAATTAGCTTTAAAAAGAGCTGTTAATTATCGCATTTACGCCTATAAAAGCGCTAAGGCTGTTAGAGTCTATAAGACTAAGCTTCTTAAAGTGCTTAACTATCTCTTTAACTTCTAGGTCTAGTTTGTTAATAGAAGCCTTTATAGGGAGTGTAATTGTTACTAATAGGTTCCTAGAGCTTTATAAAGAATACTTTCTTCCTTCTAGAATTACGCGACTGCCTACGCTAGGTTATAAGCAATTAACGTCTAATAGTAAACTCGCGTAGCATAGCTAGCTACTTTGTCTGTTATAATTATTTTGTCTTCTTAAGCCTGCTTAATGCGTTTATAGCGCTTAAGGTATTTAACAATAATATAGAAGTCTAGCTTGCTAGGGTTGTTGCTGTTAACCTAGGCATTAGAATAATACTACACAGCGTCCTTGTCTTCTTAAGGCAGTCCTTATATAAGGTATTTCCCTTTTTTAGCTTAATAGACATAGCTAGCGCTTATTATAATATTAGCAGCCTCCTTAAAGTCCTAGAGGTATTTAAGGAAAGGCAGTAGGGACACCGCGTTTGCCGTAGTAGCTCTCTAGATAACTCTAGCGCTTTATAAGCTGCTCTAAGTTGTATTCCTTATATTAGTTATATATAGCAGTCTTAAGCTTAGTCTAATCTAATGTCTTATATATAGCAGTTTTCTTAATAAAGCTTTAGACAGTACTAGAACAGAACTCTATTATAAAAAGCACCTTTTTATAGTTACTAATCTATATAAGAAGGGCCTTCTGTTTATATTCTTATAGAAACTTAGTTACGTTAGTCTAATTAAAATATAGGGTGTGGCTCTATAGCAGAAGGAATAGGATTAGGCGGCTTATGTTGTCTCTATTGTTATAAGGATCTAGTGCTACGCGTAGTACATAGGTGGCTTGTCTAGTGCGAGGCGTAGAGGGCTGTTTTCTAGTAGTTCTGCTTTTATAAATCTCTTCACTAGGCGTTAGTTGTTTAGTGCTAGTATTAAGGCTGCTAGTGTTACGAATATCACTCGCTAGAGTGATATTATAACAATACAGCACAAGCAGAGCATTACGTTCGATTCGACCGAACCTAACGACAGTATAGACTAGATAACAGGGGCGTGGGATAACGGCCCTCTAGAAGCTGACGACCTTGGGGAAGAGGCTTAGCATAACATAGACACGTGATCTAACATCACGTGTGCTAATCCGTTAATCTATACCACTTAGTAGCGACAGATTAACAGATTAAGGGAACAACGATCTATGCGATCTGTGCCTCTTAGCAACAATAGATTAAACAGATTATAAAGGAACAGACTAGTATATAGGGCTCAGGATCTCCTATGTAGTTCCTTTATAGTTAATCTTATATTCTTGCTTATAGGCACCTTTAACAAGTAACACCTTATTATAAACTAATTATAAGTATACTATTAGCCTACTACTCCTAACGCCTGCCTTATACTGTTTAAAGCATAACTACCTCTACGCTCCTCTAGCAACTCTCTCCTTAGCTAAAGGCTTAGGCAAGTTACTGCTCTAGCGTTACACTTTAACTACCTAGTAGAACAATATAATAGCGTCTACCTTAAAGGGATCCTCCTCTATAGGAGAATCTAGTTTAGCTAAGTTTATAGAACAGCTTAAACAAATAAACAAAATAACTTAAGGTAAACAAGAAGACTTAAAAATTAGAAGAACAGCTAGAGGGCCTTACTATAGCAGCCCCTAACTAGACCCTTCTTAACAAAGTCACTAAACTTAAGACTTAACTTAAGAAATACTAGAGCAAACCCTTAAGCTTAGGTTACTAGACAAGTTTAACAGAACTTAACATAAACTTTGTAGCTTTCTAGCCTTAATAGCTATCTACATAGACATTAACATAAACAAACTCCTAGACAACGCTAGCAAGGTTACATTTATAGCAGCACACTTTACTAGAAAGGCTATAAATTAGTTTAAGACGTATCTTAACAAGAAGATAGGGCTACTAGAGAAACACTAGGCGCAGAGACATGTGCCCTGTTTGCTAGTTACTAATACTTTAAGAATAAACTTAGTCTTATATTTAGAGACGTTAACGCTAAAAGAGTTATAGAACAAAAAATTAACTTTCTAATAAACTAAGTCTACGTTAGCATACACCTCTAAATTTAAATAATTAGCATCTAAGATTAAATAGAACTATTAGCTCTAATGTTATAATACTATAAAGGATTAAAAGATTTAGTCTAATATAAAATAATCTAAATAGATTATGCCTATACTCTCTCTACACTAATTAAACAAGCTATTAAAATTAATAACAGCTTATACCTCTAGAACTAGGAGAAAGGAGAACTTTAGACATAGTTAGAAGAAAGGCAACTACTATAGACTAGAACCTATAGTCTTAGGAGCAAACTAAGAATCTAACAAAAGAGACTATAGAGGCTAATTCTAATAGAAACCTAAGGGAGACTGCTATAATTATAGTAAACTAGGACACTTTGCTAGAGAATATAGATTACTTAAGAAAGAAAAAAATTCTAGAATAGGGCAACTAGGTTGCTATAAACAAGGAATTAAAAGAAAAGCAAACTAAAGGGAGCGTACTAGAAGGAAAGGACGCACCTAAGGAACGTATTATAGCTAACTAGGAGCATAACAGCTTACACTAGACTTCTATAGTAAGACAAATGCCTAACCTACTATAACATAAAGGTAAATATAGATATTAGCCTAAGGAGGCTAGGCTAGCTATAACTTAAGAGGAAACACTAGCTATTAATAAATACCCTAAGATTAAGCAGTTCGCATAGGAACTAGACTCTAATAGCTCGTCTATAGAACAGGAAGATTCTAACAAAGCTATGCCTACACCCTTATAGACTGTCTAGGACAGTAAAGAAGAGGACAATAAAGACAACAACAACGTTATGCTATTATATAATAACAATTAACTAACAGCAGCATGTAGAAAGATGCTATAACATAAGTTACCTTTAGAGGACCTAACAACTAGCAACAAACACTAGGCGCTAAAAGACATAGCAACAAGGAATACGTACGAGTCCTAGGACTAGCAACAATAGAACAAACCTACTAGGGGTTAACTAACTACGCCTAAGACTACGTTTCCTACCTAAAGATAACAAACCTGTTACTATTATATAACTATATAACAATTAGAAACTACTCTACCCTATTAGAAAAACATTTCTATAGTTTAAGGAATAGGTAGAGACAACTTCGCGCTAATTAACAAAACCCTAGACAAACATACATAGAAGGAAATCGCAACGCTAGTTATAGAAGTAGACTAGTACCTACTAACATAGGTACTAGTTAAGATCTAGATTCTAGTATAGGAACACTATAGTCCTACTAGGAACACCCTAAGGAAGGCGACGACAAGAGACTATAGACAAATTACCTAGCATATTTTAAGATAGCCTAGGCATCCTGCGTTGTTAAGGAATGCTAATATACTGCTAAGCTAAGTTAACATATAATTATTTTCTAACTAGGGGAGGAAAGACACCCTTACTAAACTACTAACACTAGAAGACATCTATAGATAGAAGCAGTCTATAGACCCTAGAAACAACAGAAAGGTTAGCCTAGTCCCTAGGACATTACTCCCTATAGAATGTATGCTAGGGCGACTGTAGTATAAGTGCCCTTAGAACAAATGTCTAAAACATGTCTAAAAGAAAATTAACACTAAACATTAGCCTTAAACTAATAGCCTAAAGGAATAATAGAAAGAACATACCTTATATTTCTAGGACAATACTATAGAACCTAGGCCTAAGTTATAATTAATAGCAGAGCTACCTAAAACTTTATATTAAAGGGCTTCGTGCAAAAATACTAGATAACAGTGCATAAAAAGAAGTACCTAGAGATTGTCTATACTATTAAGGGAGACGCTTTCTAAGAACCTATTACTTTTAAAACTATAGCATATAACTTTCTACTGCTTAGAAGTAGAGAGCTACTTAGTTTTAACGTTATAAAAATAGGAGATACTAAGATATTATCCTTAGTATGCCTTAGCTATAAGACAACAATCTATTATTAACTAGACAAAGGAACTATAAGGATCTCTCCTAAACTAAGGTATTAGTATAGAATTGCTATAACTAACAAGACCCTAGCAGAAACGCTACTAGAGGAATACTAGGAATTTGCAGCAGCGTTTAGCAAACCTAGGATTACGACTACCTAAACACTAACTATAGGACTATAGCATCCTACTAGAGGAAGGGAAACAACCCCTATTTAGACCTATATTTGCACTTATAGAAAGAGAGTCTAAAATCCTTAAAGAATACGTTAACAAGAGCCTAGACAAAGGATAGATATAACTATTAGCCTCACTAGCAGCGCACCCTATATTTTTTGTTATAAAGAAAAACATAGAAGAATTATAACTATACATAGACTATTATAAACTTAACGTAATAACAATTAAAAATAGGTACCTACTACTATTAATATTAGAAATATAAGACTATATTAGCTAGGCTAAGATCTTTATAAAACTAGATCTACGCAACGCCTATTAACATATAAGAATTAAGGAAAGAGACAAGTAGAAAACAGCATTTAAGACTAAGTTTAGGCTCTATAAATACTAGGTTATGCCGTTTAGCCTTACTAACGCACTAGCGTCCTTCTAAGAACGCATTAACATAGTTCTTAAACTATACCTAGATTAGTTCTACATAGTATATCTTAACGATATTCTAGTATACTCTAACACTATAGAGGAACATAGCAGGCATGTACGGAAGGTCCTTAAGGCATTAATAGATGCGAAACTATACCTAAACCTAAGAAAGTGCGTATTCTACACTAAGAAGACTAACTTCTTAGGATTCACTATTAAGCTAGAAAAAATTAGCATAACGTAATCCACAAGCGAACGTTTAACACAAGCAAGTGTTTAGCCCTACCACTAAAATTAAACTTTAAATACTGTTAATTTAACAACGCTAAAAGATACTATATAAAATAAACTGCTCTAGGGTTATTTAATATCCTTAGATTCATATTCGCATGTACGAGAGTTGTGCCTAGGCTTGTTGCAGCGCTTACAGCGCCGTACGCGCGCTGCGCTGCTATTAGCAGTTGACTCCTCCTAAGGCCTTTTGCTACCTCCTGCTATACTAGCAAGCTTCTAAGTGCTTAACTTAGAGCCCTAATAACCTGTTAGAGTTCCTCCTTTCTAAATTCGCTTCTTTTTACGCTGCTTGCGCTTTATGGCTGCCTCACAGGCCCTCTCTAAGGCAGCTGCTTAATCACGCTGTAAAACAGCAACATAAGCTATCTTAATAGCGCCCTTGCTTAGCTGCTTTACTAGATCAAGCATAGCAGAAGGAGACGAATTCTAATGCCTTTGAATCCGATCGTACAGTAGAGTTGACTAAGCCTCAACCTCATAAGGATTGCCAGGTGTTTAAGCCTCCCAGGCAGTATCTAGTGGTAGAGTAGCTAGCTAATCAGGTAGCCGTACATCAAGCTTTAAGAGCACCACCTCTGGGTCGAATAGGACTAGCCCTGTAGCTCTAAAGCCTGCGCGGATATTATCTGTTATAATTAAGCGCTTAAATGCTGCTTTAAAGGCTAGTAGAAATGTCATTTTGTTAATATAGTTAATCTAGTAGCAGATTAACTAGCTGATCTCAGTACCGTACGCGCGCTTTAACGGCGAAAAGCAGGCAACGTTAAGCGGCTGTAGAATATGTGACGCGTGTGCTAGCATACAGAGCGCTATAATACGCTTCTGCTTGCAGAGCTCTAGGAATTTGACTAAGTAATAGCTCTCATGGCCATTAAGAATAAGCAGCCGCCATGAGCCTACTAAATAATCTTTTGTGTGCAGATTAAAGTGCTCTAGCCATGTAATTCCATGTTCGTTAGTTGTCTAGCCATTGTCGCTAACACTAATAGCCTAGTCCTTTAGTATATCCTTATCCTTATACTAGGCAGATAGGTAATTCTTGCCTTTAAAGATCGCGTACGGAGGTATTGCCCACCCATCTGCGTTAATGCCTTCAATAACTGTCACCTATTCACAGTCGCCTAGCTGTATAGCCTTTGGCCAATTACGTCTATCCGTGCCCGTAACGACTGTCTGGCTTGATATAACCCCTATCTAGAAGCCTGTCTTATTGAAATTATATATGTCCTGCGCTACAATGCCGTACTTTAATTATGTAGCCTCTATAAGCTTAAACTACTTGCTTATAATTGCTAGATCTTTGCATTTTGCTCGTTAATAATTATATAGTTAGTTAAGGTGGGTTTTGACTGCTAGCGTACGCGTGACAAAGTTGGATGGCTAGTTAATGCCTGCTAGTTGAGCGCCGCGCTTAGTAAGAAGCTTGTTGGCCATCTCTCGTACAGCACCTAGAGTAGGCGCAAATCCTCGGGAATCTAGATCAAGTATATGCTTAATAATTACCTCCTCCTCTAGCTTCGTGAGCTTCTTGTTGTTGGCCATACAGTCGCGTCGCATAGTCGTCCCTGCGCGTCGTTGGCGGAGAGCCATTTGATTGACGTTGTAGAGTGCTGCAGCGCGCGCCTTAGTTAAAGACGCGTCTCTATTAAGAGCTTAAATAGCTAGGTTAATTCTAGCCTCTTTTAAAGATAATGGATTATATGGTTGTTAATGCATCGCAGTTAGTAGTAAGTTGGCTGCGTTTTGGTGGTAGGGCTGAACACTCGCTTGTGTTAAACGTTCGCTTGTGGATTACGTTAGATCTAGCTAAGATTAGGGCAGTCTAAGACTAGGAAGAGCCTAAGAATCTAATAGATGTTTAATCCTTTATTAGATTCTATAACTTCTGCTAAAAGTTAATACCTAACTAGTTAGAACTATTAGCACTATTAACAGAACTATTAAAAAAAGATGTACTATTTAAAAGAATAGAGAACAAATCTCTAGAAGGCAAAACACTAAACTATTGTCTACATAGACTATAAGAACCTTATAGGATTCCTAATTAATAAGGAACTTAATCTAAGACAAGCATAATAGGCGTAGGAACTTATAGCATATAACATCTATATTGTCTACGTTAAGGGAATAGAAAACTAAAGAGCAGACGCACTAAGCTATAAACTAGGATACTAAGATATTAAAAAAACATATAGCGCTGTCCTATAACAAGAACTAGACGGGTCTCTTGTCCTAAACATACCTAGGGTAGCAGCCTCCTAAGAAACTGTTATAATAATTAGCAAAGACAACTAGACTAAATAGATAAAGGACGCTACTAAAGAATCTATATAAGAAATTAAAGACATTAAGGAGGCAATAGAGCAAAAAGGTAACCTTGTTCTTATCTTTAGACAAACCTACATTCTACGTAAAATATAAAGGGACTTTATATAAACCTTTTATAAGGCACTAGCTTATAGGCACTAAGGCATTAAAAAAACACTAGAGCGCCTTATAAGGAACTACTACTTTCTACATGTAAGAAAACTAGTTACAGAGGTTATATAGAGTTACGTAGATTGCTAACAAAACAAACACACTAGACACCCTCTATATAGCCTTCTATAACTAACAGAACTAGCAGAAAGGGCTTAGGGAACTATATTACTAGACTTTATCGTTAAACTCCTAAAGTCTAAGGACCTACTTACTAGAGCATAGTATAATGCTATACTAGTTATAGTAGAAAAACTTACATAATACTCCTACTTTATACTATATTAGAAAGATTTAGACGTAGAACAATTTATGTATGTTATGCTCTAAGTAGTCCTTGCAGAACATAGCGTCCCTAACAAAATTATATTAGATAGAGATCTAAAGTTCGTCTCTAAGTTTTAGCAAACTATAATAGCAAAACTAGGGATAAGGACAGCTATGTCTACGTTCTATTATCTACAAACGGACGGGCTTATAGAACAGACAAATTAAATAGTTAAACAGTACCTAAGATGTTACCTTAACTACTAATAGAACAACTAGGTATTACTATTACTATTAGCATAGTTCACATACTATAAGAATCTACCTAACATTCTATGTTTTACTCCTAGAAAAAGCACTCTAAGACGCAAAACTAGCAGTCTATAAGGCAGCTACGTATAGCTAGGACGAAGAATAGGAAGTTAACATAATCCTATAGCATAAAGTATAGAACAGAAAGGACTACTACCTTGTTAAGTAGTTAGGAACAGATAAAAAGAGAAAACTATAAGATAAAACATAGAAACTAGAAAAAAATCTTAATTGCCCTAAGAAGCTAATAGAGTTCTATAACCTAACTCTTAAAGGAACCTAGGGGTTAGCAGCCTAAAGTCTAGCTCGCCTAGCAGCAAGCTAGGAGGACCGCCGCTATCTTTAGCGTTATAGGAGGCGCCTAGGTCAACTGCTGCCTCCTATGGAAGAGCTACTAGAGTTTTATCCTTATTGTCTAGCTCCTTATCTAGCATCGCTTCTACGAGTTATAACTGCTACGAGCTCTTCTTAGCAAGAAACTTTTAATGTTTCTAGAGTTAAAGAACCTTCGCATAAGCCTCTGCTACCCTATAAGACACCTTAGCTATTTAGTTAAGCGCAAGTTCCTGCTAACAGATTGCCTTAACTAACTTAGCTCCTACTTTCTCTCTTAACTAGTTAACAGCTCTCCCTAAACAAAGTAAGCAACAATTACGTAGCCAGGATTAAGCGCGCATATTTAGACATAGAGACCTAGGGGCCCTTAGGAAATTTATAAAGACCACAAACGTTCGCCCTAATATAGGCTTTATAGCTCTAACTATTAGTAGGAGATAGTTTATATTTAGTATTAGGACTAAGACGAACATACTACGAGCAGCGTAATAGTAGCGACATAATAGAGCTGTTATAGAAGACGTAATTAGCAAGCTAAAGGCGTTATAAGGTAGAACTAGAGGCACTGTTAATAGTTTTACAGGAAGGAGGCATAGAGGACAACCTTAGCTAACTAATTAAGTAGGGCTAACACGCTATTTATTTAGCAGGCCTAGAACAGAACAACTTTGCCCTAGACAGCATAGAAGGAGAAGATAGTGTTATAAATATTACTTGCTAGAGTAATATTATAACAATATAGCATAAGCAGAGCATTACGTTTAATTTAACTAAACCTAACAACAGTATAGACTAGATAACAGGGGCGTAGGATAACGGCCCTCTAGAAGCTAACGACCTTAGGGAAGAGGCTTGGCATAACATAGACACGTGATCTAACATTACGTGTGCTAATCTGTTAATCTGTACCACTTAGCAGCGACAAATTAACAGATTAAGGGAACAACGATCTGTGCGATCTGTGCCTCTTAGCAACGACAGATTAAACAGATCACGAAGGAATAGACTAGTATATAGGGCTTATAGATCTCCTATGTAGTTCCTTTATAGTCAATCTTATATTCTTGCTTATAGGCACCTTTAACAAGTAACACTTTATTATAAACTAATTATAAGTATACTATTAGCCTACTACTCCTAACGCCTGTCTTGTACTGTTCAAAGCACAACCACCCCTACGCTCCTCTAGCAACCCTCCCCTTAGCTAAAGGCTTAGGCAAGTTACCGCCCTAGCGTTATAGCTAGGTTCTAGATTAGCAGCCTTTCTAAACCCTTAGAACTAGCCGTGGAATTCCTTATTCTTGGGATTTCTTCTATTAGTGTTAGAAACACTAGGAAAGCTAGCAAGGCGGCTAGGTTCCTCTATCTCGTTGCTAAGAAAGGTTAACTATACGTAGTTAAAAAATTTAAACGCTAAAAAGCATGCTAGGAGTGTAATAATTATAAAGGTCTATAGCGCTGCTAAAATTATAGACTATGTAGTTAGTAATTATCTTCCTAATTAATTTTTCCTTAAAATTAACCTCCTTGTTGCTATATAAACTTCTTCTCTTAGCTCTCTAAGGTCCTTGCTAGCTCCTAGAATATTAGCATTTTTCCTTTGCAAGCTAAACAGAGACTTGAATCTAAATGCTGTGGGTCCTAGTTAGCTCGCGCTTCCTCGTTTCTTTACCCCTTTTGTCTAGTAGCTTTCCTTCCTAGGTTGCGTGTGATAGTGCTGCGGCTAGTATCTATAGCACGGGCAGTAATCATACGAGCTCTGTCTATGCGTTCGTTGTAAACAGAAAGGCTCACTCTAGGGGGCCTGTGCTGCTCTATAAACACGAGTTCCCTAGAGCGCTAAGTGCTTAGATCTTCGTTTTAAGCGTCTTATTTTGTAATTGCTTCCTCCTTTCTAATTTAGGGAGTAATTTAATAGTTGTTATTCCTTTTAGTAGTCGTAGTTGCTGCTTGTCCTAGTCTTTCCTATGTTGCTGTTTCTGCTAGTCGTGCCTAGTCTTCCTGTGTCTTCCTAATTAAGCTGTCTGTCCTATATAGTGCTTCCTAGCTTATGTAGTGCTTCTTGTCCTGTTCCTATACTATCTCTTTCTTTTATAGTTTCTATTGTCGCATTAGTTTTCTTAGTAATTAGCATTACCTACTAGCGCGCCCTATAGGCTTTGCTATTATTTGTAGAGGAGTAAGGTGTAGGATAATACTATACCTTAAAAGTGCTTAGAGTCAGGCCTAAACCTACGCTCCTAGCAATCCTTGTAGAGTTAGAGATAAGACGCTCTATAGTTAATAGTAATCACTAAGGCATCACGTGAGATTAATGTTGCTGTTATACACTTAATTTTTCTATAGAGAATTAATGCTAAAAAGATAGTGTTGCTTTCTAGATGTCTCGCCCTAATTGCCCCCCAAGCCCCTTATATCTCGTAGCCCCTGACTGTATCTCATAGCCCCTAGCTACTACCCCACACTATAGGACGACTTTATAGTCCTAGGGTTAGTGTCTAGGCAGTGTGGCTACACCTGTCTCTTCTTAGAATAGGTGTGTCTATTTTTTATATTCTGCAGGGATCTTAGAAGTTACACTGTTCTTCTCTTCTCTTATTATAGTTGCCTATTCTTTTTTAACAGAGGTAACTGTTCTTGCTAAACATGTCTTATCTAAGGTTATGTTATAGAGCTCTGCTCTTGCTCTCTTATTTGCTGTTAGCGTTATGTAGCGCGCAGGTTCTAAACTTAATATGTAGTTATAGTTTCTTAAAGATATTGTTTCCTTCTTCTAATTAATAGTTAGGTTATGTCTTTATAGCTAAGGAAGTCCTAATATAACGTTATAGGTAGCTAGTCTATAATAGTCTAGGTTAATTTCCTTAGTATGTCCTTAGGTTTCTATAGGTATATATAGGACCTTGTGTTATATTATGTCTTGCCCTAGCATCTTTTCTCTATTTATAACATAAAGTAAATAGAGTTCTACTTTCTTAAAAGGTCGTAGCCTAGCTATAAACATAGCTCTTATAGAAATAAAATTGCTTAATGCCCCTAAATCTAGTAGTGCCTTTATCTAATAACCTCCTAATTTAATAGGTAGCTTAATCTATAATAATCTAGTAACGTAGCAGTGTTTTGTTGTTTTGCTAGGCGCTCGTCTAAAAAAGAGTTAGGTTTAAATCTGTTCTTAGTTTTCTCTATAAAGTGTTATATATAGTTTTCTCCTAGACATAGTTGCTATATGTCCTAGGTGCAGCGGCTGTTAACAGTAGTCTTTATTTCTACTATGTCTTGTTTGTCTTTCTCTAGGAAATGCTGCTTGTCTTGTTTGTCCTAGAGGTGCATAGTGCATATGTCGTCTATATATTTAAACTAATGCTATTTATAGTTACCTTGTTATAATAGAAACTATCTATATTTGTTCTTTTAGTTATAGTAATCCTTATATAAGTTATAGTTACATAACTCCTATTAAATGTTACTATAGAGTTAGTTTTAGTAATCTAGCTAGTAACCTAGTACTATAGGAGCATCTTCCTTATATACTCTCTCTTGTTCCTATAGCTATATGTTAGTCTTTTCTTAGTATAGTGCCTTTCCTAGAGCGTTGCTAAAGTTTAGTAGCTAGCTTAGGCGTTGTTTTAGCGACTTAGTCTACTAAAGTTCTTCGTCTTACTCTTTAGAATCTAAAGATACTTTTTTGTCGTCAACATCTAGGAGTACCCTAAGTTCCTGTTTAATGTCTTCTAGTGTAGTGTACTAGTCTAGTAGGTACATGTTTACGCACCTTACGTTAATCTGTTTAAGGTATTCCTTTGCGCTAATTATGTCCCAATTATAGTGCTCTCTATAGGCAGTGCGTTGTAGGTTCTAATAGATCTTATGCTTGTCTTTGTCTAAGACTATAACCTCCTAGTCTTCCTGTTATTTTATTTGCTGTTTGTTACTAAAGTGCCTAAGCAGTTTAATGTAGTTTTCCTTAGTAACGCCTATTAATTGTTCCCATAGCACGAACTTAACGAGACAGAGAAAAACTCGAAGCATCGAAAAACGCGTTGAAACGACATAAATTCATTGAGCAAAACGCCTACGGTACTGTCCCTAGCTGCGCAAGCAGCAGGAACGACGGCGAAACGGTGCAGCGACGCGATAGCGCCACTACACCATAGTTAACACGCTAACGCGTTGGCAGGAGGAACACATCACCTACCTACATAACGTAACAGAGAACAAAACAAGGTATACTCTAACACTATAAAGGAGCTAATAAAAATACTAGAGGCTATAGAGAGAGAAAGGAACGAGAGAGTAAAGGCGTTAACGCGCTAGGCAAGAGAGGTAGTAGAGGGAATAGGGGAACAGCTCTGCGTCTAGAAAACATGCAACGAGATCCTCTAACACGTAAAGGAGACTAAAGCTAAGGCTAACAGCAACCCGCTAGCGACCCAACGATAGGCAGATGTCGCAGCGCAGGCTGCGCAGCTAGCTGCCCCTAAACTAATTATTTAGGCCAGAATCAACAACGCGACTGACAAGACCCTGAGCGAGATCCTTGAGATTATCTGACTAGCTATCTCTAACGCTATCGCCGTCTACTGTTATAAGAGCGGAGACATAGACATACGCCTTAAGTCGTAAGCCTAGCGGGACGCTGTTGCAGCAGCGCTAGACCCCTAGGGAATACAGCTCCTTAGGAAGGCGTACCTAGTAGAGGTCCCTAGTGTGCTATACACCCTCCTAGTTAAGAACAGCTAATTTATAGATAACTCTAACATTATATAAGACTTTAAGAAATTATTATAAAGACTTTATAGCATAACTAAGATCTTATTAATACGTTAGCTACATAACCCTAACGTGCCCCTAAAACGCTAAAGAGATAACATATAAAAAACAAGAGGTTCCTTTGTTATAGAGGTAAACACGTAGGCTAAACAAGAGAGAATTATTTAAAGCAGAATTGTTATTAGGGCAGAATACTTTAAGGCTAGAATTTATAACAGCAACCTAGCACTAAAACAATGCTACTAATATAGCGCGTAGGGACATAAACAGGGCGCCTACGTAAAGGCAGCAAAATGCATGTAGTGCGCTAGCGACTATAATATAAGACAATGCAAAGCTAGCTACGTATGCTACACTAACTATAGACAGACACATAGAGCGTGGCAGATAAGGGCGTGCCTAGCGTTCACGTAGTATAGAACAGGCATATAGAAGCTAAGGATAGAACTAGCCATTAGGTCTAACCTAGCTAGAAATAGAGGCAAACAAAACAGCAGGCTAATTATAGTCCTTTCCCTAGGCAAACGTAACCTAAACAACAGAAAGACCTAACTACTATAGGGGAAAGGCTAACCTATAGAGGCAGCACGCGTAGCGCGCTAAGCGACATTAGACCTAAGCTAAACTATAATCTTCTTAAATAAGAACAGCAGCTAAATAGAGGACGTTACCCTATTATAATAATAAAAGTACTAATAATACTCTAATATAACTATAGCATAGCAAACAGAACTAAGACAAGGCCCTTCTTTAACGTAGCAGAGCTAGCGAAACACTACATACTTGCTATATAAGAACTAGCCTAGAATAAACAAACAAAGCAAACGTACTGCCCGCCTAGTTATACACTAGTATATAGAGGCAACGAACAGACAAAAACATGCTTTATAATAAGCATAGCACTAGGCCTTAAGGCATAGAAAAGGACGTATAGCTTAGACAACTTAGAAGCTATTAAACTATAAGCAAAGGACAAGAGGATAGTAATATTTAACGCCTATAACATAACAAACTAACTAACAAACTTTAGTATTATAAACTAACTATAGGAGCAACTTGTAAAGACTATAGTAGACTAGATTATAGTCCTTAGAGACTTTAACCTATACTACTAATTATAGGGAGGCATAGAGACATAATATAACCTAGCGGCAACACGCCTACTAAACGCTATAGAATCAAAAGGCCTTTAATTATGCACCCTAAAGGGCCTACTGTCACGGTACTACTTTCTACTAGGTCTTGGGTTCTTGAGAGAAGACAAGGGCTTGGTAGTTGTTAGTAGAAGCAGTGGTCTTGTTAGTTAATTCTTAGGGCAAAGATAAGGTCTGTCGTTATAGAGTGATCTTATAGTATTAAGGGTATAATCTATAAGGATTAGGTAACTAATGTATTAAGTATAACTAAGTAGATTAAACGTGAACTTCTATAAGGGTAGTTCGCCTTCTAGATATAGAGATATATAATGTTAAGTGCTCTATCTTGCTCTGCTTGCTCCACAAGATTAGTAAGAGCACTAAAAGCATCTAACATGCAACTTGCTCTGCTTGCTCTGTTATGTTAGGGAGAGCGCAGAGAGGGCCAAGCCTTCTTGCTTAGTCAGCGACTCTGCTCTGTTGTTGCCTTTAGTTCTAACAGAGCAACTCCCTCAAGGCGACAGGTCATAGTAGGGCTAGCGCTAGTGGTTCGTAACATTATCCCCCCTTCCTAGGACTTTGTCCTTAAAGTTTCTATTATGCTAAAAGTCTCTTTAACTAACAGCACATAACGTTGTCTTAACTTTGCTGTTTTTATTAATACCTTTAGTAACGTTATGCCTATAGCTTGTTAAAACTGTTATAAAGCAAAACTAGTATGTTAGGTATATATTTAGTTAGGTTAGTGTAGCAAGTATAACTAAAAGAATCTATAAGATTATAATATCTATATCCTAGAAAGTAAATAGGTGTTAATTCGTAAAGATAAAGAGCGTCTATAGAGTTGTCTAGAGGCTCTAAAAAAGGAAAAGGCTAAGGTTAAAAAGTCCTTACGTAAGAATGCTAAAAGGGCGGCAGAGGCAATATTAGTAGAAGAAGCGTTGCTTTCTTTGTTAGAACAACAAGAGGCTGCGCTGTCTTTCTCTAGTGCGCTTACGTTGTTGCCTTTTACCTAGAGTTTAATAGATAGTCTTCTAGATATAGTGTAGGATGCTAATGCTCCCTTGTTCTTAGTAGATAATTCTTCTGCTGCTAGTAGTAACGTCGCAGGGCCTCCTAGCAGTTCCTAAGGTTAGTAACAGGTTCCTAGGTGTTTTTGCTTATAGAGTAACCTTTCTATTTAACTAGGTATTCTAGTCTATTATATCCTCCTCGTCTAGTTTGTTAGTAGTTAATAATTCTTTTAACTTTAAACTTGTCTTTTTCTTTAGTTTAGTATTAGAATATTGTTTATAATAGTGTTTTAGGGTCTGCTAGTTCTAGTAGGGATACATAGAATACAGGGTATACTTTTGCATCTAGTAGGAGTTAGAGTTAGTAGTTAACTAGTCCTTTTCTAGACTTAATTAAAAATAGTCTAACTCTAGTATAATCTAATCCCTTGCTTAGTCGTTTTATATATAAGTTCTTTATAAGTAGGTAAACTCTATCCCCCTCCTTTAGCTAAGGTGCTATTTTTTGTTTTTTGTTAATATATAAAATGCTTTTACGTTAAGCTTTTTTAAGATTAAGTTATAGCTAGTTATATACTAACTTTAATTCCTCTATAGTTTTTATAGCAGCTTATGCTTTAATGCTTAGTAGCGTCTGTTTAAAGAAATTTAGGTGCTTCCTGTTATTTACAAAGTAAAGCGTTTGTCCTGTTGCTTCTAAAAGTTTGTTGTTATGTGCTAGTTATGCTATAGGTAGTAGTAATACCTAGTTGTCCTAGTTCTAGTTAACATATATCCTTAAATAGGCTTTAAGAGTTTAGTTCGTTCTCTCTATTTGTCTGTCTGTCTATAGATAGTAAGCTATAGATAGTTTCCTCTTTGTTCTAATTATAGCAATTAATGTTGTCTAATAGTTTAATATAAAGAGCTTATCTCTGTTACTAATAATTAATTATAGCATGCTATAGTGTTATATAAGTCAATCTAGTATAACGTGTCCTAGCTATACTGCTATGTAGTCGTTATAGAATAGTACTAGCTTAATGTATTTAGTAAACGTGTTAACTATGACTAATATAGCGTTATATATAATTCCTGTTATAAGGTCCTTTAAAGCAAGTAGTCCTATAATAAAATCTATTAAAATGTTGTCCTAGGGTGCCTTAGCAATAGGCATAGGTTACATTTCTCTATGTTATGCGTAGGTACTATGTTTGTTCTTCTAACAGTCTATATATTTTATAATAAACTATAAAACCTTATGTTTTATCTTATTAAAGTTATAGTGTCTTTAGATTAGTTCTATTGTTTAGCTTGTTCCTAGGTGTCTATATACAGGGTTATTATAGTGTTGTCTAATGATCTCCTTCTATAGCTTAGGTAGAACATTGTTGTTAATGCGTAGGATAGCGTTTAGTTGTTGTATAGGTCCTAGCAAACTGTTAGGGTTCTATCATAGGAGCGTCTCTTATACCTCTTCTTTATTTCTAACTAAGTCGCTTCGTCTGCTTAGAGCGTTAGCTCTTCTATTGTCTTTTCCTAGTATATATACAATCTTGAATTATACTGCCTATCCTTTCTGCCTATTAGGCCTAACGACTATGAGTTTCTTAGTAGTAGTGAAGTACGTGAGGTTCTTATAGTCTATGAAGATTGTTAGATCTAAGCAGCTTTCTACGTAGATCTCTAATGTTCTAGAGCATTTATAATTGCTATTAGTTCCTTGTTATATACGTTATACTGTTGTTCTAGTCTAGTAAAGCTCCTTAAATAGTATTTAATTAGATGCTACTAACTGTCTGTTGCTATGTTACGCATGCTCCTATAGCTAGGTCTAATGCGTTAGTCTTAAAGCATAGCAGTTCTCTGCTTTAGAAGGCGATTAGAGCTAGAGGGCTAATACATGCCTCTCTAAGTTGTTAGAAGGCTTTTCTTGTTCTTTCTTCTATTTAAAGGTGTATTCTTCTTGTTAGTCTTGTTAAGGGAGTGTCTTTATAGAGTATTCTCTAATAAATCTCTAGTTAAAATTTATAAATCCTAAGAACTTCTAGATTCCTTAACACTTGTTAGCTTAGCTAATCCTTAATAACTTATATTTTCTTTAGGCTTATCTTAACTCTTTATAAGTTAATAACGTAGCCTAGAAGTTAACTTCTTCCTTATAGAACTTATACTTCTCTAGTTTAAGTTATAAGTAAGTTTTGTCTAGTAAGGTTAGTACCTTTTTAACATGTTCTACATGTTTTTCTTAAGTCTCTAAATAGATTAGAATATTGTCTAGGTATATAATAACAAATCTGTCTAGATATGCTTATAGCACGTTGTTAATAAGTGTCTAGAACGTTCTAGTGCGTTAGTAAGACTAAATAGCATAACATATACTTATAGTGTCTATAGCAAGTCCTAAATGCTGTCTTCTATTCTTTACCTTTTTTATTTAAATAAGGTAGTATCTATCTTATAGGTTAAGTGCTATAAATATCTTTGCTTAGGACAATTAGTCTATAGCTCTAAGATATTTAGCAGTAGGTATTAATTCTTAATTATAATGTGTTAAGTTTCCTAAAATTAATATATAGTTATAGGAGTCTATTCTTCTTTAGCATAAATAGAAGTAGATAGCCTACTAGTAATGTTAATAGTCTAATATAACCCTTCTTAAGTGCTTTGTTAAGGAATTCCCTTAGCGTTCTAAGTTCTGTTTCTAATAACGCGTAGATTAGTCTAAAAGTTAGCTGCTTTCCTTCCTATAGGACGACTTCATGGTCCTAGGGTTAATGTCTAGGCAGTGCGGCTGCACCTGTCTCTTTCTAGAATAGGTGTGTCTATTTCTTATATTCTACAGGGATCTTAGAAGTTACACTGTTCTTCTCTTCTCTTGTTATAGTTGCCTGTTCTTTTTTAACAGAGGCAACTATTCTTGCTAAACATGTTTTATCTAAGGTTATGTTATAGAGCTCTGCTTTTGCCCTCTTATCTGCTATTAGCGTTATATAGCGCGCAGGTTCTAAACTTAATATATAGTTATAGTTTCTTAAGGATATTATTTCCTTCTTCTAATTAATAGTTAGGTTATGTCTTTATAGCTAAGGAAGTCCTAATATAACGTTATAGGTAGCTAATCTATAACAGTCTAGGTTAATTTCCTTAGTGGGCTTCGAAATCGGACTCTGCACCTCCACGCGGTGAAGCCTGGGAACCTGACTCTCATGAGCTCAGAGCCAGCGCAGAGACGTCGCGTTGAGGGCGGCGCGGTGGGTGACGATGCCCTGTGGTGAGACAGAGCAGAATTTTCACTGCGACCGTGCGCAACACAACTCAACGCGCCCACGACAGTTGGAACAGTTACGAACCCCACAACGCAAAGGACTACCTACCTACCTACCTATGGCAACTAAACGATATAATTGAAAAACGACCTTTGCACCCTACTCCCTCGCTACGCGGACGAAATAGCAGCCTAGGCAGACCTCTCACCCCTAGGCTGGACGAACCTCTCACCACCCCTCGCCTCTATAACTGCCCTAAGCTAGATAACCACGATCGTAAGACGTGGATCGTTACTCTTTCCTATAGGAGAGAACCTAGGTTGGGACCCTAGGGTAACAGACACCTAATACTAGGGGCAAAGATCCTGCTTTAGCAGAAGGGGAGGGTCCTTTGGACGGGCAGTCATGTTGCAACGGCAGTTTAGGCGTCATGTTGTAACAACAGGCGCTAGGAGAACGGTAGACGCGGAGGCTACACTAACGGAGCATAGGGTGGGAGAGGGGAGGACGAAGACAGACACACGTAACATTATAAGGTATAAGGGACGTTAGACATAGAGGGCATTCAGGACTCAGGTTAGAGAAAGCGTGACAGGGTGGGCGGTCGAGGCTAGAGGACAACAGCAACCTATAGGCGCAGGCGTCTTGCCTGCGCCTGCCTGGGTACGCACATATGGCACACAAACGAAAGGTGTTTTTCCCCCAGTACAGGCAAGCCTTCGGGAGCTGCTTCTACGACTAGCCAACAGGGGGTTTTTTGTTCACCTAGTGTAAATAGTGGCAATAGTCTACATAAGCCAATAGGGCTTGCATCAGACGGTAAACAAGAATCAATAATAATTTCCTTAGTGTGTCCTTAGGTTTCTATAGGTACATGTAGGACCTTGTGTTGTATTATGTCTTGCCCTAGCATCTTTTCTCTATTCGCGACATAAAGTAGATAGGGTTCTAGTTTCTTAAGAGGTCGTAGCCTAGCTACAAACACAGCTCTCGCAGAAATAAAATTACTTAATGCCCCTAAATCTAATAGTGCCTTTATCTA
The DNA here is from genome assembly GCA_002105025.1 of Clohesyomyces aquaticus. Taxonomy (NCBI): domain Eukaryota; kingdom Fungi; phylum Ascomycota; class Dothideomycetes; order Pleosporales; family Lindgomycetaceae; genus Clohesyomyces; species Clohesyomyces aquaticus. Next base: position 21,275 of record MCFA01000210.1, read on the forward strand.
ATAACCTCCTAATTTAATAGGTAGCTTAATCTATAACAATCTAGTAGCGTAGCAGTGTTCTGTTGTTTTGCTAGGCGCTCGTCTAAAAAAGAGTTAGGTTTAAATCTGTTCTTAGTTTTCTCTATAAGGTGTTATATGTAGTTTTCTCCTAGACATAATTGCTATATGTCCTAGGTGTAGCAGCTATTAACAGTAGTTTTTATTTCTACTATGTCCTGTTCGTCTTTCTCTAGGAAGTACTGCTTGTCTTGTTTGTCCTAGAGGTGCATGGCGCACGTGTCGTTTATGCATTTAAACTAATGCTATTTATAGTTGCTTTGTCTTAATAGGAACTATCTATATTTGTTCTTTTAGTCGTAGTGATCCTTACATGAGTTATAGTTACATAACTCCTATTAGATGTTACTATAGAGTTAGTTTTAGTAATCTAGCTAGTAACCTAGTACTATAGAAGCGTCTTCCTTACATACCCTTTCTTGTTTATGTAGCTACATGTTAGTCTTTTCTTAGTGCAGTGCCTTCCCTAGAGCGTTGCTAAAATTAAGTGACTAGCTTAGGCGTTGTTTTAGCGACTTAGTCTACTAAGGTTCTTTGTTCTGCTCTTTAGGATCTAAGGATACTCTTTCGTTGTTAACATCTAGGAGTACCCTAAGTTCCTGCTTAATGTCTTCTAGTGTAGCGTACTGTCCTAGTAGGTGCATGTTTTTACACTTTACGTTAATCTAGTTAAGGTATCCCTTCGCACTAATTATGTCCTAATTATAGTATTCTCCCTTAGCAGTGCGTTATAGGTTCTAATAGATCTTATGCTTGTCTTTGTTTAAGATTATAACTTCTTAGTCTTTCTATTGTTTTATTTGCTGTTTATTACAAAAGTGCCTAAGCAGTTTAATATAGTTTTCCTTAGTTAGTTTGTTAACGTAGTCTATAAATTCTTATAGTGCGTTGTCTAAGGTTAGTTCTTTGTTAGCGCTTTTAAATCTTGTTAGTAGTCTGTTAGGATCGTTGTCCTTATAGTGTTCTATTATTAGTCTATAGATTTTATTAATAACTTTGTCTCTAATGTCTATTCCTTATAATCTTTTATAACTAATAATTTCCTATTTAGTGTCTTAGGTTTTGTCTAGCGTGCTAGTATTAAGTATGTTAAGTTGTCACGTAACTTTGTTCTTAGAATAGCAGTTTCTACTAATATAGCCTATCTTTCTATAATTATAGCACTTTTAGGTTTCTTAACTAGTATTGCCTGTTATAGCAATTCTTTTCTTGTTATAGCCTTTTAGGTTCCTTCCTTTAATTATAGCGTCTAGGTGTATTAGCTTAGGTCTATTAGAGTAGTAGTATCTGTCTATACAGTTATGTTGTTTTCCTCTGTTATACCTATAGCGTTGTCGTCCCTTGTCCTTAGTTACGCGTGGCGTAGTAAGGGCTCGTGACTCTAGCTCGTACTCATAGAGTTCGTTGTCTAAGCAAGTAGCTTCGTTAATAAGGTCGTCTAGGGTGTTAGTAGTAGCAGGAGTTCGCATGAGTTCAGCGCGAACTTTAGCCTTAAGTCCCTGTCTAAACATCCTTATAAGGGCCTAATCGTTCTATTTAGTCTAGATAGCATAGCGTTAGAAGTCGTTAGCATAGTTACTAACTAACCTAGTTTAACAAAGTTATTAGATTGTTCGCTTAGCAACAGCTAGTTTGCTAGGGATAGCAAAGGCCTGTTAAAGTTTTTCCTTAAACTTGTTATGTTCTTTAAACATGTAAGTAATTCTGTTCTTATAGTTATCCTTGTTTAGATATTTCTTAAGGTAAAGTTTTACCTAATTATAAGCCTTCTCTCTTATATAGGAGACTATAAGCATAGCGTAGTTATTATTATTAATCTTGTCTTTAACATAGAAGTAGACGTTAAATTAAAGGATCTATGCTTTAAGCTTCTTTTATTCTCTATAAAAAAGGTTAGGTCTTGCTACCTTTAAGGTAGTAACGCAGGTCTTGCTACCCTTAGCTAGAGTAGATTATATAGAAGTGTTGCTTATTTTGCTTAAGGGCGTTTAAAATGTTATAGTACTACTTTCTACTAGGTCTTAGGTTCTTAAGAGAAGACAAGGGCTTAGTAGTTGTTAGTAGAAGCAGTAGTCTTGTTAGTTAATTCTTAAGGCAAAGATAAGGTCTGTTGTTATAGAGTAATCTTATAGTATTAAGGGTATAATCTATAAGGATTAGGTAACTAATGTATTAAGTATAACGTAATCCACAAGCGAACGTTTAACATAAGCAAGTGTTTAGCCCTACTACTAAAATTAAACTTTAAATACTGTTAATTTAATAACGCTAAAAGATACTATATAAAATAAACTGCTCTAGGGTTATTTAATATCCTTAGATTCATATTTGCATGTATAAGAGTTGTGCCTAGGCTTGTTGTAGCGCTTACAGCGCCGTACGCGCGCTGCGCTGCTATTAGCAGTCAACTCCTTCTAAGGCCTTTTGCTACCTCCTGCTGTACTAGCAAGCTTCTAAGTGCTTAACTTAGAGCCCTAATAACCTGTTAGAGTTCCTCCTTTCTAAATTTGCTTCTTTTTACGCTGCTTGCGCTTTGTGGCTGCCTTATAGGCCCTCTCTAAGGCAGCTGCTCAATCGCGCTATAAAACAGCAACATGAGCTATCTTAATAGCGCCCTTGCTCAGCTGCTTTGCTAGATCAAGCATAGCAGAAGGAGACGAATTCTAATGCCTTTGAATCTAATTGTATAGTAGAGTTGACTAAGCCTCAACCTCATAAGGATTGCCAGGTGTTTGAGCCTCCTAGGCAGTATCTAGTAGTGGAGTAGCTAGCTAATCAGGTAGCCGTACATCAAGCTTTGAGAGCACCACCTCTGGGTCGAATGGGACTAGCCCTGTAGCTCTAAAGCCTGCGCGGATATTATCTATTATAATTGAGCGCTTAAATGCTGCTTTAAAGGCTAGTAGAAATGTTATTTTGTTAATATAGTTAATCTAGTGGCAGATTAACTAGCTGATCTTAGTACTATACGCGCGCTTTAACGGCGAAAAGCAGGCAACGTTAAGCAGCTATAGAATATGTAACGCGTGTGCTGGCATACAGAGCGCTATAATACGCTTCTGCTTGCAGAGCTCTAGGAATTCAACTAAGTGATAGCTCTTATAGCTATTAAGAATAAGCAGCTGCCATGAGCCTACTAAATGATCTTTTGTGTGCAGATTAAAGTGCTCTAGCTACGTAATTCCATGTTCGTTAGTTGTCTAGCCGTTGTTGCTAACACTAATAGCCTAGTCCTTTAGTATATCCTTATCCTTATACTAGGCAGATAGGTAATTCTTGCCTTTAAAGATCGCGTACGGAGGTATTGCCCACCCATCTGCGTTAATGCCTTCAATAACCGTCACCTATTCACGGTCGCCTGGCTATATAGCCTTTGGCCAATTACGTCTATCCATGCCCGTAACGACTGTCTGGCTTGATATAACCCCTATCTAGAAGCCTGTCTTATTGAAATTATATATGTCCTGCGCTATAATGCTGTACTTTAATTATGTAGCCTCCACAAGCTTAAACTACTTGCTTATAATCGCTAGATCTTTGCATTTCGCTTGTTAATGATTATATAGTTAGTTAAGGTGGGTTTTGACTGCTGGCGTACGCGTGACAAAGTTAGATGGCCAGTTAATGCCTGCTAGTTGAGCGCCGCGCTTAGTAAGAAGCTTGTTGGCCATCTCTCGTACAGCACCTAGAGTAGGCGCAAATCCTCAGGAATCTAGATCAAGTATATGCTTAATAATTACCTCCTCCTCTAGCTTCGTGAGCTTCTTGTTGTTGGCCATACAGTCGCGTCGCATAGTCGTCCCTGCGCGTCGTTAGCGGAGAGCCATTTGATTGACGTTGTAGAGTGCTGCAGCGCGCGCCTCAGTTAAAGACGCGTCTCTATTAAGAGCTTGAATAGCTAGGTTAATTCTAGCCTCTTTTGAAGATGATAGATTGTATGGTTGTTGATGCATCGCGGTTGGTAGTAAGTTGGCTGCGTTTTGGTAGTGGGGCTAAACACTCGCTTTTGTTGAACGTTCGCTTGTGGATTACGTTAACTAAGTAGATTAAACGTGAACTTCTATAAGGGTAGTTTGCCTTCTAGATATAGAGATACATAATGTTAAGTGCTCTGTCTTGCTCTGCTTGCTCTACAAGATTAGTAAGAGCACTAAGAGCATCTAACATGTAACTTGCTCTGCTTGCTCTGTTGTGTTAGGGAGAGCGTAGAGAGCGCCAAGCCTTCTTGCTTAGTCAGCGACTCTGCTCTGTTGTTGCCTTCGGTTCTGACAGAGCAACTCCCTCGAGGCGACAGGTCATAGTGGGGCTAGCGCTAGTGGTTCGTAACACCTACTAACATGGAAACAAGGCGCAAGATAATCTGTAATTAACTTAACCTTTATAAGTACCACCCTCACGCAGCGCCTAGAGCACTGCGGACTAGTAGACGAATGGGCACTCACGAAGGACTACATCCCTATATAAATCATAGTCGCCTGCTAAGTTGAACTAACAGCAACGCGACGGCAGTATGCTATCGCGAAGATAGACTACAAAAACCTCTATAAGGACCTTATGGAAAGCACCTGGCACTAGCATGATTAACCTCTAGCAGCTTTATAAAAGGCAATCTAATAGGGCATAGAAACCCACTGCCTAAGGTTAAGACCTAGCAAATTCGCGTGGAGGTTATAGTTGCCCTAAGCTATAGTATTACTCGCAAACGTAAGACGCGCCTAGAGGGAGGTTACATAATACTATATAGAGAAGGCAGAGGAACGCCTATAAAACATAAGGAAAGCGCTTACTAAGGAAATGCAACAAGCTAGCAGAGCAAGCTAGAGGGCATTTGTTAGCAGTCTCTAGACAGTAGTAGCAAAACCTTAAAAAACACTCTAGGACATAATAAAATAGAGCAGGGCCTATAAAAAAGGGCCCTATATAGACCCACACCTACTAGCACTACGAAACGTAACAACTAAACAGGGGGTAGAGGACAGCAAAGGCAAAGTAGCTATCCTTATAAAGAAATTCTTTCTAATAGCAAGGGAAGCAGACCTTAGCAACCTTAAAGGAGAACTATAGAGGAGCGTAAGCAAAACAACGTACTACTATAAACAGAGAAGTAATAGAAATAGCAAGACATAGAACCCTTAACTAAACATAGCCTATATAGAGCATAGAGTTATAAAGCAATAAGTATAAGACGTAATACGTAAGCTCCTAAGCAAGAAAGCCCTAGGACTAGACAAAATACTAAACAAAGTCCTTAAAACGCTTAGCAATACTATTAGCAACAACCTAGCAAAGGCGATTAGCAAGCTATTTAACAGCGCCTCTCTGCTAGAGGGACTTAAAGACACTATTATAGTAGCACTACGTAAACTAGGAAAGAAAGACTACACCCTAGTCAACGCCTATCGCCCTATAGCGCTAGAGAACATAATTGCTAAGCTAGTTAAAACTATTATAGCAGAGCGCCTAGCAGAGGCAGCAGAAGAACACTAACTACTACCCTAGAACTAAATAGGTGGCTAAAAGAAGAGGTCTATAATAACGGTGGTTAAGCTGCTTACTAACGTCGTTTAGACGGCGTGGAAAGCCTAGAAAGGATACGTAGTTTTAATGCTAGGCCTTAACCTTGTAGGAGCCTTTAACAACGTAGCATATACTAGACTACTACATATACTCTAGAACAAGGGCATACTACTATAGACTATATAGTTTATAGAGAACTTCCTTAGCAAACAAACTACATAAATCACGTTTGCTAGGTATATAAGCTAGAGAATATAGGTAAACGTAGGGATCCTATAGGGGTCCCCCCTGTCCTTAATACTATTCTTCTTCTTTATTATAGAGCTACTAGAGGAATTTAAATAACTAGGAAGCGATAACGTATTTAGATTTAGATTTGTTAACGACACCACGCTAGTAGCCTAGGGAAACATAGCAGCAGACAACTGCTAGAGACTTACTATAGCCTATGACAAGTGCGTAGCATGGGCAAAGCGCTATAGAGCCAAGTTCGCCCTAGACAAGTACTAGCTCATGCACTTCACTAGGAGGCGAGGCCAACGCGAGGACCTAGCGAGTACTGTTTGTATTGCTAGAGACGAGGCAGAGCTCTGCATAAAGTCTATCTAGATCTTAGGCATATAGGTAGACCTAAAATTATAATAGAAGGAGCATACCTAAAAGGCAGCATAGAACAGCAAGAGCTTATTTAACGTAATAGCGCGCATTATAGCATTAACATAGGGCCTGTTAATATAACAGTTAAAACTTATCTATATAGCAGTAGTATAACTAGCAATAATATACAAAGCGCAGGTATAGGGACAGCGACTTAACAGAGGATTAACAGCCATAAGCATAATAGAGCTACTTCTAAAAACGTAGAAGAAATATCTTAGGCAGATTACTAGAGCATATAAAGGTACCCCAAGCATGGCTATTAAGCAGGAAGCAGGCATAGCCCTGCTCTCCCTCTAGGTTAAGACATAAGCGTTCTAACAGGCAATTAAGCAACATAGAGCTATAGACTAGAACGTCTAGCAAACTATATAAACTATATAGAGGTTACTAAGACAATAGAGAAGCGATACAACGGCGCCGCGCCTAGCCACGTAGAGCGAAGCAACAAAAGCAAAAGCAGACAACCTTATCGCCTAGGTACGTGAATAGCGAGCATACTAAGCAGAACGCTAGCGCGCTAAGGGCAACTTAACGCGTGGCTAACAGACTAGACAACTATAGACAGGCACCTGCATAGCGATCTAACAGGGACAAGACCTTAAATAGAAACAGGCTTAGAAACATAAAGGCAGGAGAAGGAAGGAAACAACCTAGACAGAACTATAGACGAAACGCCCCTGACGGCTATATGACGACCTCTCAAAAGCGGAATCAACAGCGCTCTTCCTGCTCCACATGGAGGCAATTGGACTCAACTGCTAGCTAGCGCACTGTAGGGTACTAGGGATCTCTAGAGAATGCCCCTATAGATAGCATAAACAAACAGTTAAACACGTGATCTTCTACTATATAAGATATAACAGGAGCGCGCTGCTACTACGCCTACGCAACAAAAGGCTAAAGGATGCCCTAGGCTACCTAGAACAAGCAAAGGCAACAGCCTTGTGGTTACTTAGGCAGAGAGTTCTGAAATAGTTTAAAGTAGCCTAGGACTTGGCCCTAGAGAATCATGCAACATACTATAAGATCTAGGGACTATTAGGCTAGACAGACCCTTAAGGAAACGCTGCTCTAACGCTACTACAACGCTAGCATAACGCTACTAAAGACTGCTAGACTACCCCTTATATAAATACCTCTCCCTCTCTTTCTATTTTCTTACTCTCTCTTTCTTTCTCTCTCTTAAGCCTTTTACTAAGGGCAAGTGTAACAATATAAGCAGTTAAGACAAAAGGAAAACGTAGTACTCTTATAGGCAAAAAGCAAGGGGAACGTAAATATAGCATATAGAAGGTTTTCTCTATGTATAAGTTTTATCCTATAGCAAAAGTCTACATAAGCTACTAGAGCTTAAAATAGACAGTAAATAGATTAAATAATAATAATAAATAGTTTTCCTTAGTTAGTTTGTTAACGTAGTCTATAAACTCCTGTAGTGCATTGTCTAAGGTTAGTTCTTTGTTAGCGTTCTTAGCTTCTATAGGTAGTTTGCTAGGATTATTGTCCTTATAGTGTCCTGTTATTAGTCTATAGAATTTATTAATAACTTTGTCTCTAATGTCTGTTCCTTATAATCTTTTATAACTAATAATTTTCTACTTAGTGTCTTAGGTTTTGTCTAATATGCTAGTATTAAGTACGTTAAGTTATTATATAACTTTGTTCTTAGAATAGCAGTTCCTACTAATATAGCCTATTTTTCTATAATTATAGCACTTTTAGGTTTCTTAACTAGTATTGCCTATTATAGCAATTCTTTTCTTGTTATAGCTTTTTAGGTTCCTTCCTTTAATTATAGCATCTAGGTGCATTAGTTTAGGTCTGTTAGAGCAGTAGTATCTGTCTATATAGTTTTATTGTTTTCCCCCTTTAAACCTATAGTGTTGTCGTCCCTTGTCCCTAGTTGCTTATAGCGTAGTAAGGGCTTATAACTCTAGCTTATACTTATAGAGTTTGTTGTCTAAGCAAGTGGCTTTGTTAATAAGGTTGTCTAGAGTGTTAGTAGTAGCAGGAGTTTACATAAGTTTAGCGCAAACTTTAGCCTTAAGTCTCTATCTAAACATCCTTATAAGGGCCTAATTGTTCTATTTAGTCTAGATAGCGTAGCGTTAGAAGTCGTTAGCGTAGTTACTAACTAACTTAGTTTAACGTAGTTGTTAGATTGTTTGCTTAGCAATAGCTAGTTTGCTAGGAATAGCAAAGGCCTGTTAAAGCTTTTCCTTAAACTTGTTATGTTCTTTAAACATGTAAGTAATTCTGTTCTTATAGTTGTTCTTGTCTAGATATTTTTTAAAGTAAGGTTTTACTTAATTATAAGCCTTTTCTTTTATATAGAAGACTATAAGCATAGCGTAGTTATTGTTATTAATTTTACTTTTAACATAGAAGTAGACGTTAAACTAAAAGATCTATGCTTTAAGCTTCTTTTGTTCTCTATAAAAGAGGTTAGGTCTTGCTACCTTTAAGGTAGTAGCGTAGGTCTTGCTAACCTTAGCTAAGGTAGATTACATTAAAGTGTTGCTTATCTTGCTTAAGGGCGTTTAAAATGTTATAGTACTACTTCTACTAGGTCTTAAGTTCTAGAGAGAAGACAAGGGCTTAGTAGTTATTAGTAGAAGCAGTAGTCTTGTTAGTTAATTCTTAGGGCGAAGATAAGGTCTAGCAATATAGAGTAATCTTATAGTATTAAGGGTATAATCTATAAGAATTAGGTAACTAATGTATTAAGTATAACTAAGAGGTTAAACGTGAACTTCTATAAAGGGAGTTCGCCTTCTAGATATAGAGATATATAATGTTAAGTGCTCTATCTTGCTCTGCTTGCTCTATGAGATTAGTAAGAGCACTAAGAGCATCTAACATATAACTTGCTCTGCTTGCTCTGTTATGTTAGGGAGAGCGCAGAGAGCGCCAAGCCTTCTTGCTTAGTTAGCGACTCTGCTCTGCTGTTGCCTTCAGTTCCGACAGAGCAACTCCCTCGAGGCGACAGGTCATAGTGGGGCTAGCGCTAGTGGTTCGTAACAGTATAATTAGTTAGCAAGGGCTTAGGGTTGCTTTAGTAATTAAGAGGGCAAGGTATAATGTTAGAGAGTAATGTAACTTTATAACTGCATAACAAGTTAGCAATAACTACAAAGAGTTAAACTATAGAAAGCTAGATCCTATCCTCCTTAAATAGAATCTAGTTCCTTATAGAAATCTAAGTAGATCGCAAGTGCTCGCGAGTGCTTAATCTAGTTTACTAGCGACCTAGTTTAAGCACTCTATCTTAGCGTGATCTAATGTTTCACGTGTTACCTTAGTAAAACGCCCTTAGCCTGCTCTATAAGGCCCTGCTCTATATTTCTTGTTACGTGACCCTGCTTTAGCTATTCCTTAACTTAAAGCCTACGTTAATGCTTGCTAGATTGCTAATAATATTAGATTATAACACCTGCTCTTTCTTTCCTTTGTTCTTTGTCCTAAAGAATATTACGTAGTCGTGCTATACTATAAGGAGTCTATTAGCACTACTCTAGCATTAAAGGGGTTGTTGTCTATAATACGCTACACTGCCTATGTGCGTACTATACGTTAGTTTTTTGTTCTTCTAGGTCTAGGTAAAAGTATAATACTAACGCCCTGCCCTGCAAGATATTATACATTCCCCTCCCCCTGTAACGGCGCAGGCACGACAATGGGTTCGAATGCGGTGAGAATCCACTCAGAGGCATATGGGAGTGCGTGGGGACTCAGGAACCTGGGAATTCCATTGACACCTATAGGCCTTGTACGAAATGATATTGAAAAACTACTGAGCCAGCTATGGGGAGGAAGGGGACTATATACATGAGGGAATAGGGGTACAGCAGGGGGCAGGGGTCGGACCCGATACGGTACGCGTTCGGGCCTGATGCGGGACGCGTTCGGACCCAAAGGGAAATTGGCAGACCCCTGATCAGAGGTTGGCAGGACTTGGCCTGGAACGAGGTCGTTACCTCGTTACACCCCCCTTTCCGTTTTTCTCCTAATAATGCCTAAGGCCTCTCATAAGAATTCTTTAACTAATTGTTGTTATTATTAGGCTGCCTATGTTCTTTCCCTAGGTTTTAAAATGCTAACTTACTATAGGGAGTGTAAGAGTTAGAAGGCCTGTTATGATATAAACTCTAACACTAGCCACTATTCTAAGTGTATTATAAAGACGTAAAAGTGTAATCTAGTAGTAATAGAAAAGAATTAGTTTTATATAGACTCTAAGGTTAACTGTCTATATATAGCTATAGACTAGGCTAAACAGGAAGTCCTTGCTACAAAGGAGTTAGCCTACGTAGCCTAGTCGTCTTCCTAAGAGGCCCTTAGTTACAAGATCTATCTTTAAAAGCAGCTCTGTTTTGCCAAGCAGCGTTGTTATAAGATAGCCTGCTATTGTGGTGTAAAAGGCTGGAATAGAGCTGGAGTCGGATTAGTGAGAGGTATAGGGGACGGCGATTGACGGCCACTTGCCGTCTCAGCACGCAGCTATAGCATCAGGGGCTCAGGCGACAACCGTTAGGGAGGTGCGCAGCCACTGGCGCCTCAGAGACAACTAGGTGGCTGGGGAGCTGAGTAACGCAGTTAGCCGAAGAGGAGAAGGGTGGAACAACAGAACATTCCCTTTCATCAACCGAACAACATTAGCAACCCCAAAAACGAGCAACCCCAGGAGGGACGAACAACAGAACAACCCCAAAAACGAGCAACCCCAGGAGGGACGAACAACAGAACAACCCCATCAACCAGCAACCCCAGGAGGGACGAACAACAGGAACATCATCAACTAGCAACCCCAGGAGGGACGAACAACAAACGACTGACTGACGTTCGGACAACAACTTGCCTATTTTCTATGTACACTACACTTCTCATATAATAATTACCAGTCCTGATACTGCACCACCTCCTCTAGAGTGTTTCCTTCCGACTGCGGGTCGCACCTACCAACTCCACCCTTTACCCAACACTATAAGATGTTTTCTATTAAAGAGGTTAAGGCCCTAGAAGCCTAAAAGGCCTAATCCTTTAGACTACTACTAGCTTCTTCTCCTGCCCCTAACTAGGGTTTGCTAGAGAACTCTAAGTTCTAGGATCTTCTCTCTAGCAAAACTCTACTAGTTTCCTAGGGCAATTCTTAGGATTATTTTCTAGTTCCTAGGTGTTGTCTTCTAGTAAGGAACCTTTCTATTTAACTAAGTAACGTAATCCACAAGCGAACGTTTAACACAAGCGAGTGTTCAGCCCTACTACCAAAACGCAGCCAACTTACTACCAACCGCGATGCATTAACAACTATACAATCCATCATCTTCAAAAGAGGCTAGAATTAACCTAGCTATTCAAGCTCTTAATAGAGACGCGTCTTTAACTGAGGCGCGCGCTGCAGCACTCTACAACGTCAATCAAATGGCTCTCCGCTGACAACGCGCAGGGACGACTATGCGACGCGACTGTATGGCCAACAACAAGAAGCTCACGAAGCTAGAGGAGGAGGTGATTATTAAGCATATACTTGATCTAGATTCCTAAGGATTTACGCCTACTCTAGGTGCTATATGAGAGATAGCCAACAAGCTTCTTACTAAGCGCGGCGCTCAACTAGCAGGCATTAACTGGCTATCTAACTTTGTCGCGCGTACGCCAGCAGTCAAAACCCACCTTAACTAACTATACAATTATTAACGAGCGAAATGCGAAGATCTAGCGATTATAAGCAAGTAGTTTAAGCTTGTAGAGGCTATATAATTAAAGTATGGCATTATAGCACAGGACATATATAATTTTAATAAGACAGGCTTCTAGATAGGGGTTATATTAAGCTAGACAGTCGTTACAGGCATAGATAGACGTAATTAGCCAAAGGCTATACAGCCAGGCGACCGTGAATGGGTGACAGTTATTGAAGGCATCAACGCAGATAGGTGGGCAATACCTCCGTACGCAATCTTTAAAGGCAAGAATTACCTATCTGCCTAGTATAAGGATAAGGATATACTAAAGGACTAGGCTATTAGTGTTAGCAACAACGGCTAGACAACTAACGAACATGGAATTACGTAGCTAGAGCACTTTAATCTGCACATAAAAGATCATTTAGTAGGCTTATAGCAGCTGCTTATTCTTAATGGCTATAAGAGCTATTACTTAGTCAAATTCCTAGAGCTCTGTAAGCAGAAGCGTATTATAGCGCTCTATATGCTAGCACACGCGTTACATATTCTATAGCTGCTTAACGTTGCCTGCTTTTCGCTGTTAAAGCGCGCGTATGGTACTGAGATTAGCTGGTTAATCTGCCACTAGATTAACTATATTAACAAAATGACATTTCTACTAGCCTTTAAAGCAGCATTTAAGCGCTTAATTATAACAGATAATATCCGCGCAGGCTTTAGAGCTACAGGGCTAGTCCCATTCGACCCAGAGGTGGTGCTCTCAAAGCTTGATGTACGGCTACCTGATTAGCTAGCTACTCCACTACTAGATACTGCCTGGGAGGCTCAAACACCTGGCAATCCTTATGAGGTTGAGGCTCAGTCAACTCTACTGTACGATTGGATTCAAAGGCATTAGAATTCGTCTCCTTCTGCTATGCTTGATCTAGCAAAGCAGCTAAGCAAGGGCGCTATTAAGATGGCTCATGTTGCTGTTTTACAGCGTGATTAAGCAGCTGCCTTAGAGAGGGCCTGTAAGGCAGCTACAAAGCGCAAGCAGCGTAAAAAGAAGCGAATTTAGAAAGGAGGAACTCTAACAGGTTATTAGGGCTCTAAGTTGAGCACTTAGAAGCTTGCTAGTATAGCAGGAGGTAGCAAAAGGCCTTAGGAGGAGTCAACTGCTAATAGCAGCGCAGCGCGCGTACGGCGCTGTAAGCGCTGTAACAAGCCTGGGCACAACTCTTGTACATGCGAATATGAATCTAAGGATATTAAATAACCCTAGAGCAGTTTATTTTATATAGTATCTTTTAGCGTTGTTAAATTAACAGTATTTGAAGTTTAATTTTGGTGGTAGGGCTGAACACTCGCTTGTGTTGAACGTTCGCTTGTGGATTACGTTATGTTCTAGTTCTAGTTTAGTATATGTTTCTAGTTTAGCGTTTTCTAGTGCTAGTTCTAGTAGAGAGACATAGAATACTAAGTATATCTTTATTCCCTTAGGTAGCTATAGTTTAAAAGTAATAGGTCTAACTTATTTTTTAATTTTAAAAGGGCTAATTTATATATTGTCTAGTTTTTTGCTTAGTCTTAATGTTTTAAAATTCTTACGTAGCAGAAAAACTTTATCCTCTTCTCTAAAGATTAGTCTACTAATTCTTTTTTTATTAGCTTGTGTCGTAGTCTAGGATCACGTGACTTGATTAGCTAATCAACGACTTGGAGGATCGCTTACTAATCCAGCCCGTCTCGTATATTTAAGCAACTCTTGTTTGATCTTTCCTATGTAACACAAATATACAATACTCTTTTTGTTGTTCAAAACCTCATTAGATTAAATCATCGCTTTTCCACTTCACAGCTTGTTTTATTATTCATGCGTTTTGTTACTTAGTTAATAGCTAATTATTCTAAGGTTCTCATATGTTTCCTTTATCTATTAGGCTCTTTCTTTAGCAAGTTAACTAAGTCTATGTTATAATCTAGCATTATAAGCAACCTAGCAGGCATTAACGTAGGCTTTTTAAGCTAGGGAATAGCTAAAGCAGGGTCACGTGACAAGGGATACAGAACAGGCCCGGGCCGTAGCTGCTCTACTAGAGATTACGTAAAGTAGTGGATTACGCTAAGAGGAGGTGCTTAGAGGATTTTGTTACAAGCACCTACAAGTACTACAAGCACTTATAATCTACTTAGATTTGTCAGATTTGGCAGGAATTTTGAGCCCTTGGAGACGGTACCACGGCGATTGACGGCTACCTGCTGCTATATACGGCCAGCCACACAGCTACGGTACGGCAGGCGTCAATTGACGGCCATTAACGGCTACCTGCCGTCATTGACGGCTACCTACCGTCATATACGGCTGAGCGTACCTGTATGAGGACTGCAGCGATTAACGGCAGTGGACGGCGAACGTGGCCGTTGCAGCCCTTAGAGATAATTGGGTAGCTAGCAGCTAAGTAATGTAGCTAGCCAAAGGGGCTTTAGGCCACCAAGACAGACACCCCCAGGGGAGAGACACGATCAATGAATCACCACACTCCACCCATCAGTTCATCATCACATCTATTAGTGATATCATGAAACCCATTAAATCTGACAATTAAGATTCTCACTGCCTCAACCTTGAGCACCAAAACAAGCGTATAACTTAGCTAGGTATCTAGGCTCTAGGTATTCTTTTATAATACTAGAAGCATGTCCCTATACTAATGCCATACATGCTCGCTTGCTCTAATAGTAATCTACATTAATCTTAAGTTAGTCTATAATTAAGGCTTGCTACTATTTAAAAGTAGGTTCCTTACTATCTATAAGGCTTTTAATCTTAGGCGTGCGTTTAGTAAAGTAGGCTTAGGTAGGTTTAGGAATGCTAACAGAGTCTCTTACTCACGACGTAGTAAGAGTGTCTTAAGGCAGGGTTAGAAGTAATTTAGTAGTTAGTAGAAGTTAATCTAGACTAACAGTTCTTAACCTAGTTAGGTGCGTAATCTATGCCTATAATTAGGCAATTTAGTTATTAAGGGCTATGTTGCTATAGTTTAAATCTAAATTAGGTAGGTCTCTAGCTATAGGTTCTATAATAGCAGGTTTACCTATTAAAGGGAGTAGTAGATATTTAGCTCTAGAGGCTAGGAACTTGCCTTAGCTTTAACTTAAGCATGTAGCGATTCTTATACTAGAATTAGCAGGTAGTTAGAGGTTAAACATTAGAAGTTAGTTCTAATTCTAATAAGTTCTTAGTAGTCTTTAAGTCTCTACCTTAGCATACTCTACGTAACTTTCTTAAAGATAATCCTAATTATAAAGAATAAAAAGTTCTAAACCTAAAGGCTTTAGTTAACAGGAGATCTCTAAGATCCTGTCTATAGACTAAATAATTTAATATAAACAGTGTATAAGTACTATAACCTAAACTAAATTAGACATGTCTTAGGGCTTAGACGTAGTTAAACAAATAATTAATATAATATTATTATTATTATTATTATTATTATTATTGATTCTTGTTTACCGTCTGATGCAAGCCCTATTGGCTTATGCAGACTATTGCCACTATTTACACTAGGTGAACAAAAAACCCCCTGTTGGCTAGTCGTAGAAGCAGCTCCCGAAGGCTTGCCTGTACTGGGGGAAAAACACCTTTCGCTGATGTGCCGTATGTGCGTCCCTAGGCAAGCGCAGGCGTGACGCCTGCGCCAGTAGGTTGCTGTTGTCCTCTAGCCTTGACCGCCCACCCTGTCACGCTTGCCTCTACTGGTGATGTCTCCCTTGTGTGTAGGTACTGCCTCCTGTCCTGTATAGTTGTCCGCTACGCTCCCCCTCCCCCCTCGCGCCTCGCCCCCAGCGCTACTGTCGCTCCTCGCAGGCGTTGACGGCGCGTTTTGTTATGACCCCTCCAGCACCTCACCGGTGGTATGCGGGGACTATCTGCGCGCTGTCGCCGCCGTCGCACGTTTTTGGGCCCCTCTGGCGCCTCACCAGTGGTATACGGGGTCCATCCGTGTGCAGCGCCGCCGTCATCCCGGCCTCTCTGGCACCGTACCAGTGGTATGCGAAGCTCGGGTCGCCGGCGTCTGTCCGTCGCACAGCCGCTGCTGTTTCGTCTGCCCAAGGGTGTGGGGGATAAGGCGTTTCGCTGTGTTGTTGTATTGTTGCCGTTAGGTGCTTGAGGATAGTCCTTTATGTTAATAGAGTTCGCGAACCGTTTTTCCGACTGTTGTGGGTGTTTGTGGTGGCGCTGGTGTGAAAACTCTGCACTGTCTCACCACAGAGCAGCGTTATCTACCTACCGCACCACCATCAACGCGACGTCTCTGCGCTGGCTCTGATCTCTGTAAGAGTCAGGTTCCCAGGCTTCACCACGTGGAGGTGCAGAGTCTGATTTCGAAGCCCTATAATATTATTAAAAAGGCTGTTACTAGCAAAAGCAAGTTTTTCTATATAATGTAACAGCGTAGGCATAACAATAGGTCTAAATATAGTAGGAATCCACTCAGAGGCATATAGGAGTGCGTGGGGACTTAGGAACCTAGGAATTCCATTAACACCTATAGGCCTTGTACAAAAGGATATAGAAAAACTACCAAGCTAGCTATGGGGAGGAAGGGGACTATATACATGAGGGAATAGGGGTACAGCCGGGGGCAGGGGTCGGACCCGATACGGTACGCGTTCGGGCCTAATGCGGGACACGTTCGGACCCAAAGGGAAATTGGCAGACCCCTGATCAGAGGTTGGCAGGACTTGGCCTGGAACGAGGTCGTTACCTCGTTACACCTGCTATGTGTCCCTATACTAACGCTATGCGCGCGCGCTTACTCTAATAGTAATCTAAATTAATATTAAAGTAATCTATAATTAACGATTGCTATTATTTAAAAGTTAGATTGCTACTATCTGTTAGGCAATTAATCTTTAGCGTATGTTTAGTAAAGTAAAGTTATAAAGACAAAGGTAAAGGGAATTAAGGTATTATTAAGAGTAATTTAGTAGTTAAAATAGACAGGTTAGAACTGTTAGAATAGATTAGCTAAGCAAGTTACGCCTGTAATTAAGCAATCTAGTCCTTAAGGGCCTTTCTGCTAGGGTTTGCCTCTAAATTAGGTAGGTAAGTAGCTTTAGGTTTCACAGAAGCAGGTTTAGCTATAGTTAGGGTAGGTAATTGTTTGCCTCTAGCTAGGAATCGTCCTTAGCTAGAGCAGGTGTTAATCCTAGCAGGATTAGGGGAGGGGAGTAGGTAGTTAGACATTAGCGTTTGCCTCTAATTCTAATAGATTATTAGTAGTCTCTAAGTTTCTACTTTAGCGCACTCTACGTAACTTTTCTAAAGGTAATCCTAATCTAGCAGGATAGGAAGTTCTAAACCTAAAGGCTTTAGTTAATAGGAGGTCTCTAGGATCCTGTTAAGAGACTAAGTAATTTAAAGTAACAGTATATAAGTATTATAACCTAAACTAAATTAGACGTGTCTTAGGGCTTAGACGTAGTTAAACAAACAATTAATGTAATATTATTAAAGAGGCTATTACTAGCAGGAGCAAGTCTTTTAATATAATATAACAGCGTAGGCAAGACAATAGGTCTAAATGTAGTAGGAATCTACTTAGAGGCATATAGGAGTGAGCGGGGACTTAGAATCTAGGAATTCTATTAACACCTATAGGCCTTGTATAAAAGGATATTAAAAGACTACTGAGCTATCTACGAAGAAGGGTAAGGCTATATACTAGTAGGAAAAGGGTGTGAGCCAGAGTGTGTCAGGGAACGCGCAGGGGTAGCGCCGGGTCGGGGCCGAAGTAGTTCCGCTACCCATCCGAACCAGGTGGGTGCAAGCTTGAGATGGAACGAGGGCCGAGAAAATCAGACCTCGTTACACTATACTAACCCATTCTAGCCTGTTCCAGCCCATAAGGTCCTGAAGAACCTTATAGCTACCTGCTTTACTTCTATTAATTAAAGATACTCTTAGCGCGTTCGCTTAGCACTACTGACGAACTTATAGCAATGAATTAACTATACCTAGCTTAGCCTACGTGGCTACACTACATGGAGAAGAATCCCTATACTAAAGAGACAATCAAGATATCCCTGTGGAGACTTCTATATCTAGGGAGCCTGTCTAGAGCTCGTGAAGGCTATCAGGCCTCGAGGCTTCACACCTGATCCATGGAAGCAAGAGAATATCAGAGGCTTTTACAAGGATCCTAAAATAAACAAGATTGTAGCTAAAGTTTAGCTTAGAGCAAGGAGATATTATCACCGCGAGAGGAAACAAGAATGTCAGACTCAAAATACAACGACTACTCAAGATTCAACCACTTAGGATTTAATACCTCATACTCAGGATTCAAACCCAAGTTACATTGAGATTGATGCTAGCGACGAGCCTCTCTAAGAGCTGTGCTAGAGGTATTGCCCTCAGCTTAATGGTCTTGTCCGCTGCTATTGTTAATGGGATCGTCCTCAATACTCATAGAGCTCTAGCTATTATTGTTCCTTGATTTAATCTAATTAGGATCTTTGTTGAAAAAAGTTTATATTAAGATTGATGCTGGCGACGAGCCTCTCTAAGAGCTGTGCTAGAGGTATTGCCCTCAGCTTAGTAGTCTTATCCGCTGCTATTGTTAATAGGATCGTCCTCAACACTCACTGAGCTCTAGCTGTTGTCTTGTCTTAGTATAGTCTAATTAGGATCTTGTCAAGACTGAGGGATCGTCCTCAGCCATCTATACTTTGAGGGATCGTCCTCATCCACCTATACCCTAAGGGATCGTCCTCACTACCTCTATATGTATATATTCTAGTCAGATTTGAACTACGTTCAAACCTGAGGGGGGGTGTAAGCAGTTGTGCTTACTCATCTCCTACATAGCCATCTCGGCTCATCACACATTACACACACACACACACACACACACAATACACTCATCTACAATCCATCAGAACCAACCCCTCCTGCTTAAAATAGGCTATAGAATAAGCAATCTAGTTAGACATCTTAGTAAAGGAGATAATTAAATAATACTAGAATTACGAGCTACTATTACATCCTATTAAAGACAACACCCTAAGAGGTGCATTTACAGCAGGAAGTCCTACGCTGAACAGCGAAGACGCTAATAACGCCGCCGTTAACTAGCCAGTACATGGTAGAGGAAAGAAACGAGGGCAGGGACGCAGGACGCCTAGCCAAAAATACGATAACAAGAAGGTCAACAGGTGGCGCAGAGCAAAAGGAAGAGTCATCAAGCCTTCAGCACCTAACACCCAAGCCTAGAACGGCGGAGCTAAACGCTTAGGGGGTGCGATAAACAGAAAGGCTGTGCTCTAAGAATTGACGCCTACCTGCTGTCATCTATTGCCATTGGCGCCTACCTGCTGTTATATACGGCAACCTGCCGTCAAATCGCCGCGAAACTACCGTAGCCTACGGGCAACAATGCGATGCCGTTGAACTGACGTTAACCTGCTGTCAAACTAACGCTGACCTGCTGTTAACACGACGCTAAACTACTGCAGCCTATGGGCAACAATGCAATGCCGTAAGTCTATAGACTACAATGTAATGCTATGTCCTATAGGGAACAACATAAGGCGGTGCTCCTCCAGTGATAAAATAGAAAGGCCATGCGATAAGAACTGACGCCTACCTACCGTCAGACCAACGGCCTGAAATCACCTGAACCACTGGATACCTATACAACTGAACTACCTCCTTCCCCAAATCCAACACAGGATGAACTTGGGACGTTCTATGAGAACGAAACAACTTAGTGAGCGGCAGAAGACAGACCGCCCTAGTATGATGCAGCAGGTAGGAAGGTGAAACTATTCCCAACTCTACCACGCACACTACCACTAGCAACTGTGCTGGCTTAATTATTAACTAATATGAGTGAGCGTGAGAACCTCCGTATCCCTTTTAGTGCAAATCACGCTCGAATCACAGAGCCTACTGCAGCCCATGGGTAACAATGCGATGCCAGAGCCTACGGGCAACACTCCGAGGAGACTGCCTACGGGAAACAAGGTCTAGCCAGCGAGGTTACCCGTTTAGAACATAGAACGTTGAGAGACTTCTAGGCAGCAGCCTTTATAGCAGAAGCTTAAGCAGGAAACGTTTAAAGCTTAGAAGGGAAGAAACTAGACAAGGCAAAGCTAGAGCGCATGATACGGAAAGGGCAAATGCTACACTGTAGCTAGCTGCCACTAGCACCCCAAGCAAACGGACTGCAAGGAGATAACATGTACCTTCTATTCAAAGAGGCTAAGGTTGCACACCTTCAAAGCCACAAAGAAACTCAGTAATAGCTAGAGGTCTCAGCAAAGAAAGCTTGATTAACTAGCTATTAGACACTTAACTTAATGTAGGTATATACAGCCACGCGTCAAAAGTTCGGTTCGCGAAGCAACGCGTCGGCGCGCCAAACAACAACCACCAAACTTCTACCCACCCCTACAATGCTACCACGCCGTCCAATCCTTCGTGAAATTAGCGGAAACGAAAGGAGAAATAAGGAATTAACTCCAAGTGAGCGCTTAAGAATTATCGCAAAGTCTGAAGCTGGCTGTGGGTCCTTAGAGCTCGTGAGTGAGTTTCGCGTCATACCCAAATACATACGCGACACATTACGACGATGGAAACTCTACCACATAACAGAGGACCTACCTCGCTTAGGACAGCCTAGTATACTATTGTGTCACAACCGTCGCTAGCTGTTTTAAAATGCTCAAAAATGCCTAAAGATTAAGTACAAGGAGCTGCTCTAGGAAGCAGGGCTTATTAGGATCTCCAAGAGCACTGCCTACCACGCTCTAAAGCTTAAAGGTCTTAAAGCTTGCAGGTGCAAACGAAGGCCTCTTATTAATAAAAAAACAGCTAGATTAAAACAGCAGTTTAAGCGCGCTTATTAGCATTTTAACTAGAGCTAAACTACTATAAGGTTCTCTAATAAGTGCTTAATTTAAAAGAGGTAGAGAGGCAGCCATAAGTAGTGCTTTAGGTATCCTAATAAGAAATAGAGACATAAGATAATTAAGGAGGTAGTTACTAGCCAGTCTCGCGCTTAGATAGTATAGGGGTCTATCTGGATTAATAATAGACGCAGGGTACGGAGGAGCCCACTGTTAGTGATAAAAAGGGACCCTGATAGCGCTAGGAATGGCTACTCTGCGTGGAGCTATCAGGAGGCGCTGCGCGAAGGTCTCCTAAACAACTATCACCAAGGAGAGCTGTTTATGCAGGATAACGCGCCTATCCACAAAGCTTAGAGTACTACTAAGTTCCTCGCCCGCCACTATATAAGGACCATAGATTAGCCACGCTATTCTCCTAATCTTAATCTAATTAAACATCTCTAGTAGATGCTTAAAAGGACGGTTCTAAAGCTCTATCCTCATCTTAATTAGCTAGGGGATAGCAAAGAGGAGTGGGATAAGTTCTGCAGGGCTCTAAAGGTAGCATGGTGGAGGATACCTAATGCATACATTAAGAAGCTTATCCTGTTAATGCCAAGATGCCTTCAAGCTCTAAGACGCGCAAGAGGGTACTAGACAAAATATTAAGATAATTGCGATTAAATTGAGCTACTTTACAAGTCTATACGACCTCCCGATCAGGTGGTAGACTATTTTAAAGATGGTGGTTGAAATGTGGGCGGCTCGTATTCGGCAATAGGCGAACCATACTTTTGACGTAGTACAGTACCTACAAGCTGGACAAGCACCATAAGAATCCTACATAGCCATGCTAGCAGGAAGATCAGCCAGGATGCTAATGTCTATTGTTGCTTGGTATAACCTAGAGCTTAAACAGTATGATGCTTTGAACGCCGTTCTATACGCAGACATTAATGGTACGGTCTATTTGCGAGGCTGGCTATGGAGAAAGACATACGCCATGACGCACTAATGGCTCTACCCTCAGGGATTAATCTGTACCTACGAAAGATTGGATTACTTCTCTACGCTACGTCCACTTTACTAACAAACCGCCAATCATGTACTCCTGTACCTACGCTATTGACGGCTACCTGCCGTCATCGACGCGAAACTACTGCAGCCTACTGGCAACAATGCCATGTGGCAACACTTAAACTACGGCTGATTAATGAGGAAATCTCATAGCTAAGAACAAACCTCCGCAATGTAGACATCCACAATCACTGGCCAAGGCAAGAGGCAAAGAAGAGGTCAATCAAGGTAGAATACGTACCGTCAGGCGACATGCTGGCCGACGGACTCACTAAGACCCTGCCAGCCAACAATTGGCCCTAGTTCCTAGAACAACTTGGATTGGTGAACGTGACGGAGCACATGGGCGTGGAGGAAGCTGATCTCGAAGAGATCATGAATCAGATGGAGTCTCTTAGTATATAACCCTGACCTTGGAGCAAACCTCCTAATACCACTTCCAGCTCAAGACGCTGAGGAAGCGCTGAGCTGAGGGGGTGTGTCAGATTGGTGGAGGTTTTGGGCCCCGGCACCGCACTCACTACACCGTAGGCAAAGGTGACGGCAGTTGACGGCCATTGACGGCTACCTGCCGCCATATACGGCTGAGCTCACCTATATGAGACCTGCGATAATTGACGGCGATTGACGGCGGTCGACGGCGGTTGGCGGCGAATATGGCCGCCACAGCCCTCAGATATAATTGGGTGGCTAGGAGCTGAGTAATGTAGTTAGCCGAGGGAGTCATAGGGGCCCGAGACAGACACTCACGAACAAGACACTCATTCCATCAACCATCATCACATCCATCAGTGAAATCATCAATTCACATCAAATCTGACACAGAGATTTTATTAGGCCAACAAAGCATTATCAAAATGTTAGCGTGCATTAGCGTGTGGCCGGGCCACCTTTAGCGTTGGCCGGCTGACTTGTAGCCTCTTTTAAATAATTAGAGCCCTTAGTTAGCATTTTCACGTTCGCAGTCTACATTTTCAATTACGACACAAACAAGGAGCTAAGCAATGCCATCCATTCCTAACCATCTAAAGAGCTAAAGTCGCCCGATTGTTCGAGCACAGGTCGGCACAAGCCAAGCCACCGCTATCTAGCTGCCGTTCCGGTATCGTGTCGTTTCCGTAAACGCCTTTCTCGAGAATGCCGAGAGGATGTGAACTCCATTGATAGCATGAAACCATAACTCGTGAAAGGAAACCAACCCACTCCTTCACGCATGCAATTTCGGCCGGAGATTCGGTACTTGTGGAAAATCTATGCCAGATAGCCGAGCTCGTCACCCTCCAACCGCTCTAAGTACTCCTTCTCTAGAAGGATGTCGATACACTTCTTGATATCGGGAACCCTAGGCATGAAGCGGTTCTTAATCTGCTGGATAGTTTCCGAGACGAGTTGCTGATGCTTCATCTTCTTGCGAGACTTCATGATACGCACAATGGCCGACTACAAACAACGTTAGCAAACAAGGAAAACCGTTTTCTCGATCTAGAGGGTTACATACCTGCATGAGCAGCTTCCGGTCCTCTTCAATAGTCTTGTGCGTATCCTCAACCTCTTGCTTCTGCTCGCTCTTGATGCCAATGTTGAGGTTCACCTTTGTCTTCTTTGTCTTGAACCCGGTGTTGAGCTTGTACGTGGTGCCAGCCTCGGGTTTTGCGCCTTCCGGCTGGGCGAGAAGAACCTTGGCCTTGATGAAGACACCGATGCTAGGATCCAAGGTCTCCTTGCCAAGTTTGGTGCCCTCAACCATCTCCTCATAGGTAACGATGTCGCTGTCGTTGAACAGTAACAGTATCGCCATCTGATATGTCGAGACTTGGAAGGTTGGTGAGATCTTGGCACCCACCACCTTGCAGTAGTTGGCTTTCATTTCACCCTTGCAAAGTTGCCATAACCACGACAGCTTACGGCCTTGGTGCTTGTTGTTATAAAACATTGCAAATCGCTCATACGTCTTGACGATGACCTGAGGTGGCGTAAACGGCGTTGTGGGGGCGTTCAGCGGCCAGAAGCCAGTCCCAAGGATGTGGTATGTAGAATCGACCATGGCCCTGAGGTCGGCAGTATCCATGGTGGACGAGCACCACTCCTTGTACGAGGCGTTGAGATCTTTGGAGATTTGCATGTCCTGGAACATGCGCTGGAGCTTGTTGGTGTACTCAAAACCACAGGCCTCTTTGAGCTTGGAGATCATGCTCGTTTCGGCGTCGTCTGAGGCGGACGAGGTCTGGACGAGACGCTTGGCCAGCATGCGGGAGTAGAATTTCTGGAAGACATCTTTGTCTTCGATGTACTTGAAGACGGTCATAATCTGCGTGAGCAGCTTCTCCATGTCATCCTCTTCCGTCATCTTAGCTGTTGACTTCTTGAGCAGAGTGTCGGTGTACTTGGCAAGAAGCTCTGGTGACTTGTTGGAGCCAGATTTGCAGATCTTATTGCGGTTGACAAACTCTCGGCAGGCATTGTCCAGTGATCGAACAAATTCCGACTCGCCGTTGAAAGCGCGGTTGACTAGATCCTGATATTGGGTGTGAACCTCGAGAAGCGCTTCAACGTAGACCTTGGGTTCTATCGCCTCACACTCCTGAGCCACCTTTTCGACGGCTGCGAGACCGGCCTTCCTGACGTGGGTCTCGAAGCGATTTCGCAGGGGATCCAGGCCTTCCGGAATGCGAGCAAGGAGCTTGTACATGCGCCCCAGGTCCTCCTGTTTGTCGTGGTCGAGCAGTATCTGGAACTCCTCGCGGAGAGCTTGTGAGTGATTCGTGATGAGGGCGCTTTCACAGCACCGCATCAAAGGCGACATGATCTCGTTAAGAAGGTAGAGCGGTACACGTTCCATCTCCTCCTGCAGTCGAGCCTCGGCCTTCTTCATGTACTCGACAACGCTATTCTCCGCCAAGAACTGTTTCGACTCGTTCTCGTAATACGTTCCGGTGGCTTCCAGGAAGGGCTTCTCGAAGAACTCCTTGTAGACATCTAAGGTGGATTTGGAGCTATCAGACTCGTCAAGACCGAGTGACACGAACGAATCAACGACGCTCTTGATATGGGACTGCTCGATCGTCTCGCCATTTCGCTGCTTCTCGACCAATTTGAGGACCGAGCGCATGACGTTCTCCTGCGTTCCTACGAACATGTCCTCTTTCCATCGCACCAGGTGGAGGGTGTATATGTCGTAGATATTCTTCTTCCCCTCATCCATTTCCCGCTTCACCCAATGGCGGTTCAGGTACCGGAACAAGTGGTTGTTGTACTGGCCGGCAGTCGTATAGCGATTCCATTCTTTGATGTAGAAGGTGAGGAGGGCTTCGTCGACATGATCCTTCGAGCGGGCCTGTACACCTTGTAGATGTGACTTGAGATAATCGATAAGATGCTGGTAAAGGTCTTCGCCGAGGAGGTGTGCTGCAAGACTGTTAGCTTCGCCAATCTGATGTCGAAGCGAGAAACTTACCACCACCACGGTTGTGGCTCGAGAACGAGGTTCCCGCAACTGCCTTCTGCGCGGTACAGAAGTTATGAATGGCCGTGTACAGTCCCATGTAGGTTTTCATGTCCATGCCGCCCCGCAGGTTGGTCATGATCTTCTCCACGCCAGCTTCGAGGTAATTCCATCTATTTGGCAAGATTGTCAGCTATAAAGCGTACATGAGGAACAGAGAAAGTATATGTTAATATATTAGGATGCAAGCAAGGCAGCGAGGGTAACGGATCAGGTAGTCTTCCCACACTTCTTCTAATGTCCATCCCTCGAATTGTCGTGTGCTGTACGAAGGGAGGGTGTGGTTAGGTTGCGGCCTAAGAACCCTTTGGTAACGCCAGGACGGGCGAAGGCGGGAAGGATGCATTTTGAAGCAAGTGCCGATGATCATGAATAGTGTACACGGTCAACGAGCGAGCCCAGTGGGTTCGTCATTGCGGGCAGCCATTGGGCGTCCTGGGGGCCCTTTCTCCACGGCAAGCGCGGGGGCAGCATCAAAAACAGAAAGAGGTACTTACGTGGCCTTGACATCGTCCTTTGCAGGAACGGGCGGCATTCCTGAACTCATGGCGGTGGCGGGCGGCGGGGGAGTCGCGTGCACCGGAGCGCCTTTGACGAGCGACTTCTTGCGCTTGAAGAGCTGAATCGTGTCGGTTGTGCGTCAGAACCGGCCGAGGGAGCTTCGGGGGCTCCGGAAAGTGGTAGCGGGGTTGGCGGGTTGGCGGATTCGTGCGACAGAGATCGCAAGCCGTGGGTCGGACCGTCGAAGGCGAACCTGGGGTCGTCTTATGCCCTTGGGCGGCTCGTCTTGGCTTGGCGGCGGTGAGGGTGCACTATTAACGTGGTCAATGTCTAGCACATGTGACGGTGCAGGAGAAAAGGGAATGAAGCAACGGCGGTGAGGAAGAGGAGAAGAGGAGAGAAAGGCAGCGAGGTTTGGGGTTCTGTCGAGAAGGTTCAGGCTGCCAACAGTCGGTGCAGCTCAAGGCAGCGCCGCGGTACTTGCCGTCGTGTCAGCCACACCTGGGGCGGACCTCTCCACCTGCCTCTAGATGACTCCACCACGAAACACCCGAATTATCCAATCTTCGCGACGCCAAGAACGTTCTGGCACTTTTACTTACCTAGTCTTTATTTTCTTTGTCGAACACTTCAATTACTACTCCACTCAGTAGCTGAATGGTCTCAATTGTCCTGCCTGCATCGAAATTCGCAAATCACGAATCCGATGACGTTTTCGCAAGGTCATCATCGAGCATCATCGTTTTTTTGACGCATTTGTAATCTTTGCACCACCAATATCTCAATTTGCCTCGAGTCAGTCTGGACGTGACCATGGCGAATAATCAAGACTTCCCCAATCGAGAAAACTCAACCCAAGGCTTGACAACTCTGGCTGGGATATGTTTTCTAGTATCCGCCATCAAAACCAGTCACCAAAGTTCCCGCGACTCTAACATCTACCAACTGATTATTTTTCCCTACAATCAAAGTGCCTCCCAGAAAAAAAAAAGAAACCAGGCATCATTTAAACCGCAACTGCTCTATCTCTCATTTCTAACAAAGGCCCCCTCTACTAACGAACCCATCAACAGCCTTCAACAAGCCCCATTTCCTCCGCCTCACCACTTCCATCTTCCCAAATGACGCCCCTTCCACTAACTTCCCTCATTAACCACACCCTAACCTGCTTCCCGCATACCACTTACCCCACCCCCCTCATGTTCAATTCCGCCCATCTATCCCGCCTCTCCCTCCATCCATGTTCTCCCACCCCCCAAACAGCGCCGCACCACACCGTGTACGTTCTCGCTCAGTGTGCGAGTGACTCTCCTCTCCCTATACCCATGTACCTATCTTCTCTCGTCTACCGCATCCCCCCATTCCCTAACTCTAGCCAGACGGCCTCGACCCCACGCAGTAGCACAACACAACGCCTACCAGGAACCCACGCATCTTTCCTTCTTGATTGCACCATACCGGCCATCACCACCTTACCCTCTCTATTACACCTCAATTCTAAAATCTGTATAACTCTAGGAGGGCGAGGGGAACAGTGCTTCTTAACAAATATCTAGACTGATTGAATTCGATTCACGGGACGAAGCCAGTAGGTAGCCTGCCAGAGAAATAGGCATACATATCATATACACACGTCCTTTTAATTAGGAAGGTATGAGATCCAACGGCCCAAGTACCTGTCTGTCACTTAGTCGCATCCTCCGATTCATCCGCCCCAGCCAGCACCAGCACCAGGAGTTGATTGGTTGATTGATTATCGTATATTCGGTATCTGCACGCGCAGTATAGGTTATGTTATCTCATCTCGCTCCCCCAGGAATAAGGGTTCTCCTTCGTCAGAACACTCTCTCCCCCCGTTCTCAATCACCAGCTCCAGCTCCAGCTCCAGCTCCAGGCCGACTCGTTCCCCCTCACCACCAAACCATCAAATTGCAGAAACGGTCGACCACCCAAGGTCTAATCTCAGTATGTAGATAGGTATGCATGCTCATTTGCGCCGACCGTTGCTCATGCCAGGCTAACAACGCCAAACCAGACCAGACCCAAACCCAGAAAGTACAGTAGGAAACGAACGCCATGCTATGACACGTAAGTGTTGCGTAGAATATGATATGAAAGCGCCCAAACGAAGGAAAAGACAACCCAGGAGTAAAAGTACAGTGCACATCTTCCAAATCTAGACGAACCGGACCAATAGTTATCTAGCCACCCTCTCAATGAGCCTACAATCACGTTAGCACAGCCCTTTTCCAATCAATAACAGCATCACTCACCTGAGGGTACTAATAGCAAAAGCCATCAACCATGCCACCAGCGCAATCAACAACGTCGCCGTCAACGCCTTCTGCCTCGTACAAATATCCTTACTAAACGGACAGCTATTCACCTGCGTATCCGCGCTATCCCTACACGCCCATCTCTCATCCGTCAAGGCCTGAAACGCCAGACTCAGATTCGCTGAATCAAACACAATGAACAGCAAATCCAGGAAGATAAGTCTCATTTTCGCGGAATGGGAGCGCAGGCCGAGGGGTTTCGATGTGTACTCGTCGTAGGTGATGTAGAGGGTGTATATGATAGCGACGACGTCCACGATGACGGCGAGCCAGGTGGACGAGTTGTTGACGCAGCCGTGGGTATCCGAGCGGTGGAAGATGGAGCCGGCGAGGGCGAGGGCGAGACAGGAGAATGTGAGGACGGCGCAGCGGACGACGAGCGGGACCATGGGGTGGTTCATGACGGTGCGGCGGAGACGCTTGATTCGCTTGCTGCGGCGGCTGGCGTTGAGCAGCCAGAACCCCTCTTCGTCTTCCTCGACTTTCTCGTCGACGGGGTGCCAGGGCTGTTCCAGGTCCGGCAGGTTCTCGTCCATCCATGCATCGTCTTTGACTTCCCCACGGGACGAGGGCGGCCGGACGTACGTCGAGGCTTTGGCGAACTGCTGCCATTTCGAGGCGTGCTCACTGATGGGCGAGGTTATGGTGACGGGGGTGCCTTCTCGCGCGTGGTCGAATTGGCGGCCGGGCACGGCATTGGCTTTGGGCGTGGGCATGTGGTTGTGCGAGGCGGGGCGGATGGAGGTAGGGGTCCTAGGTAATAGGAGAGAGGTCGGATCGGCATTGTCGTCTTCTTCGGCGGACTGAACCCATGCTGCGCACGCTGTTAGCTCCCACGACTGTTTGGCCTTGTGTTCGTGCCGGTGTGAGGCTCACGTGGTAACGTCCGGACTGCGCGCTGCTTGTCCCTGTTGTCGGCGGCCACGGACAGGCTGCCCTTGGACGACGCCAGAGTGCGCGGATTCGACGAGATGGAATGGCTGTGCGACTGTCTCACGCCGCTGGCACCGTCCGGCTGAAGCTCGCCTTTCTCGTTGTTGTTCGACCGGGACGACGACGCGGCGGAGACGGCGGAGAGCGGGCGATGCAGGGCGAGCGACGACGAGGACGAGGGGATGGGGAGGCTCTGGGGGTGCTGGGGGTTCTGGGGGTTCTGGGGGTTCGGGACGGGCGAGGGCAGCAGACGGGCGCCCTGGGTCCTTGAGGCGGAGGATCCATTGCTGTGGTCCACCGAGGATGCGGTGGTCATTCCTGGCTCTGACTCTGGCGCCTGGCCCACGCGATCAAACGGTCGTCGGAGAGCCAGCGTGCCAGCGTCGGCCGGGGTGGCTAAGCCTGGCGTTAATGAAGGGCCTCGGGAGGGCCTGGGAGAGCGCGCTTTCGACGCCAGCAGCTGGTGGCTTGGCGGCGGTGAGCGGCGATTACGTGGGACGACGGGCGACGATGCGGCGCATTATTATTTTTATTATTATTATTATTATTATCGGTATTCTGGTGTGCGTGTCGGTCTGGAGAGATGTCGGATGGCGAGGTGGAGAGTGAGAGTGAGAGTGAGAGGCGAGTTGTTGTGTGCACGCTGCAGGAGCAGGGTGCCAGGCTTCCCCCCGCCCAGCCCCGTCTCGCAGGAAATTGGTTCCCAGCAAACAGGGTGAGCGCGCCGAGGGTCGAGCGTCAAGCTCCCCGTCGCCGTCGTGAGGTCATAACGCGCTAGCCCCAGAGCATGGTCAAACATCCAAGCCCAGGCACCCACGACTCGACAAAAATGTTTCACGCCGACCATAGACATCATCCCAAGCGCCAATGTGGAGATAACTGAATCTTGGCCCACCAAGCCTTCGCCTCGTCCCACCCCCCGCGGTGCACCTTGCCCGCCGTCCCTCCGCGATGCGCCTCTTCCTGCTCCCCATCTCCACGCGGCGGTCGCTCCTCTACTGCGAAAAGCTCCACGAGAAAGCCGTCAGCGAGCGCACGCTGCTCGACAAAGTCACCATCAAAGCCAACGAGACATGGGCGGCCTGGGAAAAGGACTCAAAGGCGCCATGGCAGTGGAAGAAGAA
This sequence comes from Clohesyomyces aquaticus, assembly GCA_002105025.1. Taxonomy (NCBI): domain Eukaryota; kingdom Fungi; phylum Ascomycota; class Dothideomycetes; order Pleosporales; family Lindgomycetaceae; genus Clohesyomyces; species Clohesyomyces aquaticus. The sequence continues at coordinate 51,549 of MCFA01000210.1, forward strand.
GATCACGGGCTACGGTAACCTGGCCATGAAGCGCATCCCGTACGAGGAATGGGGCCTCAAGACCATCCCCGCCCTGACCGCGAGGCGGAAAAAAGCCATCCTGGACGGGAAAGAAGAGTACACGGTCATGTTCCCGGGGCTGTATCTGCAGAAGGAGGAAGTGCCGAATATTCTGAGGAAACTGGCGACGCAGCGACAGGCCATGCATAAGAGCAAGATGATCTGGAGTATCATCGGCATGCCGTTCAGCGCGCCGTTTATGCTGATTCCGGTGTAAGTTTACCCACCGTGCCCACCACAGACATCCCCTCTCCACGCCGACGCCGACGCCGAATTAGCACGTCCGTGTGTGTGAATATTTGCTAACCCCCACCCAGCATCCCCAACATCCCCTTCTTCTACCTCGTCTTCCGCGCCTACTCGCACTGGAAAGCCCTGACCGGCTCCAAACACCTCGAATTCATCCTCTCCCACAACCTCCCCAACCTCACCCCCTCCGCCGAGCTCGACGAAGTCTACACCGCAGGGCTCATGTACCCGTCGCGCGCCCTCTCGCGCGCCGCCCCACGACCCACCCGCGAACAAGCCGAGTCCGTCGCCAAAGTCGTCGAGCAGCAGACCAACAATGGCACCGAAGACGTCATGGTGCTGCAGCGCTGGAACGGAAAGCTGATTGCCGAGCAATTTAAGCTGCCGGATATGGAAGTTGAGATTGAGAGGGCAGTTGAACAGGTCGAGAATGCGATTAAAGGGAAAGAGGAGTTGATGGAGGAGAAAATGGAACTGGAGCGCGCGACGGCGGCGCCGGGGATGACGGCGAAGGATGCGTTGCCTGAGCATGTGAAGATTGTGGGGACGGAGGAGGAGAGGGAGAGGAGGATTCATGAGAAGGCGGAGGGCGTAGCGAAGGAAGGCGAGAAAAAGTAAGATGTTGGTTTAGGCTAGCATGTTGGCATTAACGACGTATGTGGGACTCTGGTATGATTGTACGGACCATGCGGTATGAACGGGTGGGTCAGGTCTGTTGTTGGAGTTTCTGGGCGGTCATATCTAGAGACTCTCTCTCTCTCTCTCTCTCTCTCTCTCTCTCTCTCTCTCTCTCTCTCTCTCTCTCTCTCTCTCTGCATTTGGATCGATTGTAACGGTACGTATGTCTCACGAACACGAATCCCGCTCCGGGCAGGGTCTAGCATAGCATCGCAACAGCAGGAAAGGACGGGAAACGGTATCTCCACTGTACAGTAAAGTATCTAAATCCCCTGAATCAAAGAGGAATGTTTACCTCAATCACTCTTTCTTTGCCTTACCAAACCACCGAGTGGGTAGTCTGCTTCACCACGCCCCCATACTGTCTATTCCTCCCTTTTCCTCGGCCTACATACTCGAATACCCCCCATCAACCGGTAACCCCACCCCGGTAATCCAACTCGCCTCCTCACTCGCCAAAAACAGCACCGCGCGCGCGATATCCTCCGGCGTACCGAGGCCGCGGAAGGGATGCATGCCATCGAGGCGAGCCCGCACGTCTTTGTTGTCCCAGAATGCGGCTGTCATTGATGTTGCGGTGTCTACACACATGATGCGTAAACACGGTGTGCATGTAAAGGGGGCTTCGGGGGTTGTTTGGAGAACGGGGAGTGGGGGGAGGGGAGAAGAGGGGGAGAGGTTATGGGGACTTACATCCGGGACATACGGCGTTGACGTGGATTCTGTGGGGTGCGCAGTCCCATGCGACGGTTTTAGTGAGGCCTAAGACGCCGTGCTTGGAGGCGACGTAGCTGGCTGGGTGGGGATTAAGTTAGTGTCTGAGAGATATATCGAGGCTTCGCCTCTCCTCCCCCTTCCACCAATTGACCTCTCTCCTCTCCCTCCTGTTCTCTCCTGTTCTCTTCATATACACCATCCACCACCCCAAACCAGACCAAACAAACCAAAATCTGCCAACTCACCACTATTCGGCGTCCCCCCAATCCCAAGCACGCTCGCCATATTCACAATCCACCCCCTATCCCCACTGGCCCCGGGTTCCTGGCCCACCATCTGCTTGGCCGCAAACTTACACCCCAGAAACACGCCCTTCAGATTTACAGCAATTGTGTGATCCCAGTGCTCATCCGGATACTCCCATATCGGCTGCGGATCCGCGCCATCGTACGCCACACCCGCGTTATTCACCATAATATCTAGTCTACCGAATCCAGATACCGCAGCGGCGATTAGTGCTTCGACCTCTGCGGCGGAGGAGGTGTCGGCTTTAACGAAGATGGCGCGGGCCCCGAGGGAGATGCATTCAGCGACTGTGGTGAGAGGGGTGGCTTCGGGGCGGTCGGGACGGGCGTCTTCGCGGATATCGGAGCAGATTAGGTTGCAACCGTGGCGGGCGAAGAGAAGGGCAGTGGCTCGGCCGATGCCTGAAGAGGCGCCGGTTATGATGGCGGTTTTGTTGGTGAGGCGGCGGTCTGGGGTGGACATCTTGCAGATATGTACAGAGCTAATGTATCGGTTTAGACTGGGGATTGGTTATTGTATTGGTGCTGAAAGGTCGAGAGGGGGAGAGGCTGGAATGAAGTGGGTGGAGAATAAATGGGGATTGAATTGACTGGATTTGTTCAACGATAGAAACTGAGCAGAAGGAGCGTCACATGTTTATGTACTCGCGTCCCGGGTACGAAGGGACTGAGGGGTAAGTGATGCTACTCGGTTCACGATCTTCGAGTAAGCCTGTGCCTGTTGAGCATTTATTGATACCTGCGGCGCAGCAAATGCAGGGCAAAAAATCTGGTGAGATGGCCAATTGCGTGTTGACCAACATATGCAACGGGAGTGAGTGCATCGTGACACACTTTTGACAGGATGCGGTGTCTCCCGCGTATCCTTCTGCAGGGCACATGGCGGCGTGTCACTGGCACAGGTGGAGGAGCTCTCTCTCATGTGTCCAGATTGGGTAAAGTTCGACCTGCGAGGGCGGATCGGAACTGCGCGTTGTGGATAGCTGGACAGGAGTTTCCAATGTTGTGGGCACGGTCCTACTATCCGTTCCCTACTCGTACGAGATTGTATACATGCCTCGGCGTTACCTGTAATATATTGCAACGAAAGAGGAGATGTGGTCCTGGCTGCTTGAACAGACCTCGGGAGCGTGGATTGAAACCTCATCATTGGGAAGGAAATGAAGTGCGGATACAGATATACCCTTCCGTGACTGAGTCTTGAGAGAGGTGGAGGTTGTTGCAAAGCGCGGGGTAAAAGATTCGTAATTGTATCCCATTTCGGCCTAGTCTTCGTGCGTGAAGGAAGGTTTTCCGAGCAACGTCATGCTTTTAACACTCGTATGCATGCGTTTGCCTTCTAGGACGCCAAATCATTGCATAACCCAAGAAAGCCGAACAGAATATCTCGAAACTGGCTCTCTCGAAATGGAATCGACGGACAAAATGCCCGAAAATGGAGATGAAGCTTTCCCATGGGACCTCGGTGTCTTCGACGCCCACTGTCACCCAACAGATACCATGTCAAGCATTCCTACCATGCCCGCGATGAGAACCAAAGGCTTCACCGTCATGGCTACTCGAGCACAAGACCAGGAGCTTGTGGCAAATGTCGCGGAGCAGTATGGTGTTAGATCCAGAGACGACTCAAAATGGGAAAAAGACGAATGTATGGTTCCATGTTTCGGATGGCATCCATGGTTCTCGCACATGATGTATATCTCGAGAAAAGACGACGGACGGAAAGACCTCGGAGATTTGAAAGGCGAAGACAAGATTCAACATTACGCGTCTGTGCTCCAGCGCCGAAGCGTAGACAATATCAGCGAGGAAGAGAGGAGAAGTTTCTCTGCTCTGCCAGATCCGATGCCTTTCTCCTCCTTTCTGTTACAGACGCGGGGATTTCTGGAAAAGTACCCGCTTTCCTTGATCGGGGAAATTGGCCTTGATCGTTCCTTCCGGATTCCTGAGCCGTGGACACCGGATGACGAGCAGAACCGGGACGGAGACTTGACATCTGGCGGTAGGGAAGGAAGAAGGCTAAGCCCATGGAGAGTAGACTCTAAACATCAAAAAGCGATACTTGGGCTTCAATTGCAGTTAGCCGCAGAAATGGGGAGAGCTGTATCGGTCCATGGCGTATCGGCTCACGGTATGCTACTTGAAGTGATCAAAGGCATGTATGCAGGACACGAGAAGAAAGTGGTTAGTAGAAGGCAGAGGAAGAAGATGGAGCAAGAGGCACGTGGGGCGAATTCCGAGTCCCAATCGCAGCCGGAGAGCACAAATGATAAAAGTCGCAACGACGATCGTGGTGATGGCGAAGAAAAGAAACCATACCCTCCTCGAATATGCCTCCACTCTTACAGCGGTGACGCGGCGAACTTCAAGCAGTATCTCAACCCAGCCAACCCCATTGAGATATTCGTCTCGCTTTCCACGGCGATCAATCTGTCCGACGACTTAGAGGGCGAAACGAAGAAAGAGTTTGTGGACGTTGTGAAGAGCGTACCAGACCATATGCTACTCGTAGAGAGCGACCTACATACCGCAGGCGAGGAGATGGATAAGCGAATAGAGGACGTGGTTCGTCGAATTTGTAAGATCAAGGCGTGGAGCTTGCACGATGGAGTAAAGAGACTCGGGGTCAATTGGCGACGGTTTGCTTTCGGTACCGAGCAACAGTGAAAACAGTTGCCGTATCTCCCCAAGCCCAACTTCTGCAAGAGGAAAAGAATAAAGCTCTATTTCAAAAGTGTAATGTCTCAGACACTCTTTCATGGACCCTATCCCAGACTCCGTACGGTACGGTACGTACCTCGTCCACTCGCGAGTTCTCATTTACTGATAGGTGTAGCAGAATGGCCCCGCGGTTGTGGAAACAAGATCCTTGATCGCGAGCGTACCACCTGGAACCAAAACACCCAAATCGATCTTATCGTTCAAAGTTCCAGCGCCGCCGCCAAACATGGAAGTACTGCCTCCCACTGTCATCACCCGCGCCTTCGGGTCCTGATTCTGCCAAATCCACCACGTCCTGTCTATTTGAGAATGATGGAGGAAAAAAGCGGGATCGCCAGGTGAAATATAGAAGTCGCCTCCTGGGTCACCCCAGATAGTGAAATGGCCTGCGCTGTGAACACCAAATTCTACGGACGAGGAGTCAGTCGGATCCACGATAGCATTTTTCCTTACTTACTTGCGGTTGTGTCCGTCTGCATCTCATCTTGAAACGCCTTGATCGTGGTCGGATTTGTAATGAGGGCTTGGATGTCCTGTGTTCGCAGGTACGACTTGGTGAAGTAATCAGTCACATCTCGTCGCACGCATCGAGGGTTGTATCCGAGGCCATCCGAGCGAGGATTCGCTTTGATGGTAATTTCAACGGCCACCGACATGGGTCCGAGGTTGACAGTCATATTTTTGAACGGGCCCGTCGAGATACATCCACCTCCGTTTCCAGCTGGTACCATAACGTTGGCCATTCCGACTGCGTGTCCCTTGTGTGCAATGTATTCTCCGTTCCCACCCATCGACGTATCCGAGCCATCAAAGATGGGCGACTTGAGCAGGTCGGGGTACTTGCCCCAGTTCCAGTACTGCCGGATAGGGTTAGTTTATTTACCGAGTAAGTGCATGGTTGAGCCTACAGGCTGGGTTCCATTATATCCACACTCGGTTCGGAGTGCGTTTTCATAGGCCCAGGTGAACCATCGATGCCACGACAGGAAATTTGCCTACGATATGGAATCAGCGCTGTGCCGTGTATAGGCTGGTCTTCGGGTTGACGAACCGTTCCGTGGATGTTCAGTGTTTGCTGAAGATGAATGGCAACAAAATCGTCATATCTGTTCTTGACGCCAGGGAACTGACTCGCGGACATCTTGCTAGGCTTTGTCATGATACACTGAACGGCTGCGACATATTGCGCTCTCTCAGCAAGCGTAAGATTCCCGTATTCTCGCCGGACGATCAGCTTTTCCTTCGTGCATCCTGTGTTGTGGGTCGCTCCATCGGATAAGGTCCCATTCAGCAACTTGTAAACATTATTCAGTGCCTTTTCTGAAAGATCGTCGACGGCATCAGCGGTGACTAGAATAGGAACGAGAACGAAGAGAAGCAGCAAAGAAGCGAAAAGTCGCCGGGAGCTGTCCGAAAGTGTCATCCTGATGGCGCCTTGGCTTCCTGTCACAGGATCTAGGACGTGAAGGATAGTAAAAACGAGCGAACTAGAATGTTCTTAAACACTTCGGCTTAGCATCTTTCATATGCCTGCACACACCGATACCGAATCCTTCCAATCTCGCCGCTAGCAGGTATAAAGAGGTTCATCATTTGCTGATTGCAACCCCAATATTTCCTGCAACTGCGCCGCAGACGTCGCTTCGCGCCTTCGTATTCTCCATCATGATCTCAAAACAGTCAAGTGAAGGTTCGCGATGTTGCTGAACCAATAAGAATCAAGCCTGCAGTGGTACTTAAATTCCAAGCGCCAGGGTCTGCCACGAGGATCATTAAACACGAGGACACAGCATGAGTTCGTAACCGAGAATTTTACTGGGAGTCCGCTCCGCCGAATCGTTGTTGGGACGTTCTATGGGGTTCTTATATGTTTCAATATAGGTTCTGTTGTTTGAGTGGAGGCTGACTAGCAGGGGGTGTATTCATCCAGATTGCTCGTCATGTGTAGATTGGGTGAAGCTTATTATGGCGCAACTGCCATGTGAAAAATGCAGACAGCAGATGCACCTACAGATCTCAACACTATAAAATTTCTGGAGACGATACTTGCGGCTTTTGATGTTGATAGGTGCGCAATGGGCGTTCAGGCACGACCTCGATGCATTCAGTAAGCAAGCTCACAATGAAACTAAGTGCATCGTCTTTTCAAGTATTTGCATTAAAAGCGAGATCTAGTCTACCTATACATTGAACAGTGTCGAAACCTCGTTTGAAGCAACATTGAAAGTCAAAGGGCTGAAAAGGTTGATAGCTGGTTTCTGTTCTCTAACAATATTTGCCCCCCCCCCTCGAAGACTACAAAACCTGCAATCAAATACCCAAAAGGGGCCCCAAGTGTGGTTTAATAAAAAAAGTACGCAGACGCAACAAGATAGGGCTAACACTTCATACAGAATCCATGAGTGCGTTGTTCAAGAGCGCTTGCAAAGCCGCCTGACACCACGCATCGCAAGAACATTGTCCGCGGCAAGGCCCAGGGCCACGACAGTTGCACATTACTCCATTTGTCTTGTAGATTGGTCGCGAGGATAGTTTGTCTGGCCGCTGGCATATTGAAGGACTTAATCCAACCTTCTTCACGGTGGTAGTCCGGGAGTCTGACGGTAATTTCCGGCCGCCACGTGATAGTTCCAATATTTGGATCGAGATAGATAACATGGTATCTTGTATTTGGTCTTGATGTGCCTCCAATGATAAATCCAACAACATGGATGTAGAGAGAAGGCGGCAGTCCCCATACGACGTGGTCGAGTAGTGCCGAGAAAACGGGGTGGCCATTTGGGTTGCGGTCGTCCCACTTCTCGTCCGCCGGTCCCGATGCTGGTATTGCAGGAAAATTGTCCAATTGCGCGTTTAAGGTCATGTTTACCGATCTAGTTGCTGACGTGAGACAGAAACCCGAGGGCAAGAGAGTTGATGAGATTTATACTATGTAGGGCAGCGTGCTAAGAACTTGTCTGAGACCCTCGTGGTTCATTATCGTGCTTGCTATACTTTCTTTGTGTTACCTTGCGCTGTCTCGTGCTGTCTAAATCATTTCTTAGGCTAACTGTTTGCGTTTTGACAAGGGTCCCGTGAGTCGTTGTCTTGATTGTTTTAAGATTAGCCATCTCTCCTCACATCTATGGTGGAATTGCATGAAAGTATAGAAATTTGGCACTCATATTCTTTGCTAGATCAAGCAGACTTGCGCTAGCCAAGGAACAGCTCTACAAAGTCTGTTAGACGTTGCAAATGCCGTTTTCTGAATGTAATCAAGCATTTGCGTGTATCCAAAACAATCAATCTATCAGATGAATCAACCACGGACCTCGCTACAACGAAGAGATTTCACAAGACTCCCCATTGTAGCATGCTATCGCATCTCGCAAGAAAATAGCAGACTGCCAACTTTGTCGGTGGTATGTCGGAAAATATATCCAATAGAAGCCGGTCCGTGGCACCTCCAACTGTCCCCACCTTAATCCGAGTGATAAGGGAGGCCCACTCACACCAAGGAGGAAGCCATCCCAACCATTCCCAGTCTATGATTACTACCTCATAGTCAAATACCCTGCCGGTGCCGCTGTCGAGCATTGGCTTGCATATGATGTTGTCTAATTTCAGATCTTGATGGGTCAGGGTAGGTTTCTGATCTTCTAAGATTACCTGAAGAGACTTCCGAAGACATGCGAGTGACAGCTTTGCATCATCGCTGAACCTCGTTGAACAAGCAGCAGCTCTAATCCCAGCCGCTGTACACATTGCACCAACAAGGTCTCCGTACGATGTGTACGGACCACAAGGCTTTGGAGACATGGAGGTCAATAAGGGGAAGTTACCAGGCCATCCTGTACCATTCACCCTGCCGTAGTAGCCTGGATTGGGATGGGGGATTGCTCTTAACTTGGAGAGTTCCTTCGATATTTTCTTCCCAATGCTTGACTGCATTTCCTTGCTTAGTGTATTCCATGTAATCTCGTCGACGGTTTGCCCTTCGATGTACTCGGTTACCAGGTAGTAGAATTTGCGTGTATTTGTATGGGAAAAGAAGGCAAAGACTTTAGGAATACGGACCTCTGAATTTTCAGCTAGAAACAGCATATTCTGAGCCTCGTGCGCTAGGATCTCCCTGGCCGATATTTTGACCGCATATACGCCAGATACTCTAAGAACAGACTGTTCCTTGTGAGGCTGGTGTGAGTTCAGAGATTCGAAAATAGTGTCTACCGTTGGAATAGGCGGGTCGAAATCGCCTGGCGCGGTATAAGTAAACTGAGCCGCGGTGCCCGGCTCAGGGACAAGATCTCCGAGTTTGATGTTACATTGTAAGAAATCCGTTGTGTTGAAGTATTTCAAACGGATCTCGTCATGGGACGGAATAAAGTCGGATGTGGAAGCCATGATGATGTTTATTTTTTGCCGGAGATGTCAGTTTAACTTAAATAGAGAGAACATCACTTTCCAGGGCGACATTATTTGTTTCGAGCTAGATGAAGCCTTCACAAAGTCGTTCAGTCTGACAAAGGCAAGGAGAATACTACGGACTTAACACAAAGAAGATTGTTCGCCGACTCACTACAAGAAAACAGTACCCTTTGTTGCCTAGAGCTACAATATCTGCTCTTTGTCGTTTAGCAAGTCAACAAAGCGAGTATGCTGTAATAGCCTTATCAGACTTGATCCGATACTGTCGACTTAGACACTCGGATATTATGACGGTCGCCACTAACAACAGCCGCGGCGCCGAACGGCTGTCGCAGGAAAGAAAGTAAGCGGAGACATTCGAGACAGGAGTCGCTAACAGTGATGTATACCGTGCTATCAGCCAAAAGGAACCAGTGGCTGAGACAATTGACAACACTAAAAGTGAATTGTACCTAAAGCCCCAAACCAGCTTAATTTGATCGTGAGTCCAGAACAATATACCAGTTGTCGAAGTTCTTGAACGTATATTGAATAGTATACATAGGGCGAAGTTCCACAAATAATTGTTTACAAAACTCTACGTAAGCTCTCTTAAATCAACATGCACAAGTGTAAACGCTGTCTCGACGATTATCCAAGCGGAGAATAAATGAATCCGGTGTTGGGAATTTCCCCAAAATTCTTCGCTGAGAACATGAGATACCAGTGTGAAGACTTAGCAAAGCAGTCTTATCAAACGGGTTTCTGACATTGCGAATACCACTCATCTTGGTATACACACTTCAGACCCGGTGCACACTGAGTTGATCCGGCCCAGGTCTTGCCTCCACATTGGTCGTAAAGCTGCGCGTATTGGCCCGTTGCAGCAGGGGGATTTGGGTTCTTGGTCGTGGATGGTTTTGCCGGGTTCGACACTTGACCGGGCCATGTTCGATGTGGACGAGTCCACTGGCCGCCCCATGGTGGATTCGCCCGCGTGCTCGTCTGTGCTTTTGTCGTCACTACTGGTTGTTGCCCGGAAGCGCTTTCCGGCTGGCATTGAGACCAATCTGGAAAATGTCAGGAATGAACGGAGGAACAGTTCTACCGGGGATTGACCTACATTCACTAAAGTATACACATGTCGAATCTTTGCACCGAAACGGTCCCGGCCAGCCGGTCCCACCGCACTGGTCCCAAAGTTGACCGATTGTCGCGACTGGCGTTTGACTCGTTGTTGTCGGTGTAGTACGGGTACTTCCCGGATCAGGAAGGCAGTAGTAGTGATTTTCGTCCACGTAAGTGCATACAGTGCCTCCTACACACACTGTTGGTCCCTTGTAGGTTTTGCCTCCGCACTGGCCGCCTTGGGAGACGGTTCCAGACTCGATGGGGGCTGATTTTGTTGGCGTTGGGGTGACCTTTCCTCCGACCGGATCATCATTTCTACGGCACCCTGAGACATAGGACAATGCGTCTGGACAAACTACCTTCTCCCAGCTGACTGTGGGATTATCTGCGTTGCGAAACCTAGTGTTCCGTCAGCTTCGTACAACACAACCCTGGATGAGGTCTCTACCAGTCAAACCTCCAATAACACCCTCCTTTCAGTGGTTCGGGAAGTGCATTGCAATCTTCACGATGTGCCACTCCTCCGTATGAGGCACCCCACAAATCAGCACTACCACCGAACTCTTTAGTGCAACTAAACAAAATTAGCGTTGCCAAGAGACGTTGGATCTCTCAGACTCGCCCTTGAAGATCTCCTTGGCCACCGCCCGGAATTGCCAAGTCAAACTGATTATTCCCTAGATCAGTACCAGTGTTCACAACCTGAACCACCATCTTTTTGCCGTACACCGGGCCAGAGGTAAATGTCAATCTGACGGTACTAGTCAGCACACATTGGTGTAAACGATAATTCAGGCAACTTACTGATAACATGAGCAGCACCAGGCGGATTCATTGGAAGCAGCTATGTTCACTCCTGCGTACCCGTACGCGAGGTCATTGCTAGCAGCCCACGGGCTAAGATCAGAGCAAGCATATGAACCACCTCCGCTCTCGCATCCATCTCTCCTGGCTGGAGAATTGAGAAGATTATCAATATTATCGCAGCTTATGACGGGACTGTTAACGGCGGCCTTGTTACTCCAGGAGCAGGAGTTCTTGCAGCAAGACCATCCCCTTGTTGTTGTGCCATCGCCGCTCGTTGCACTCCCAACACCAAGGGCGCCGGTGATGAGGACTGTAAATCCAAAGCTAAGAAGAAAAGACTTCATATTCAATACGGCCTGGGGCGGCCGACTCAATTGAGAGTATTGGTAATGCAGGGATCTGAATGTTGGAAAAGGTAGCGGAGTATCTTACCCAAGTGTGTGGGACAGAGCCATCTTAAATACCAAGCTGACGGCCAGCGAAGGAGGAAGGGAATCCCGACATCCGGAACACAGGTTGCGTTTCCATGTGGAAGCAACTCCTTCAATCTGAGTTAATATCGTCTCCCGAAGAGGCCTGACAAGAAGCCATGCTAAGACTGCTGGTAAAAAGCCTTCCTCAAGCTGAGACCCTTGCATAGCACCTTTTGCCCACGAGGTTCTATATTAATCAATACAGGTTTGCCTGGTGTTCAGAATCAGGATGCTGAAGAGTCACGTTACTGGACATCTGCAATGCCAATCCATCTTCGGGTCAAGCGCCACAAATCTGCTAGTAAAACAGTTTCAGAATACTCGAGAATACATCTAGGCACCGCTCAAGTAGAACCCCACCCAGTCGTTGTGTCAAGTTTGCACATCCCTTGCTTTCACCTACGGGTTTTCCTTGCGCCAGCACCATAGTTCAGAGCTCGACTCGCTAATGTGACCGGCATGAAGCCCCATGAATCGGAAATCTCTGCAAGCAACGAGGAGTTTGTGAAATTCTGTAAAGTGCTTTTCGAAGAAACAAGCCGCTGCAGATGCATTCAATGAGCCTTGGCAGCCCTCCGGGTCTCCACTTCTCCACCCCCAGGTGCCACGCTAACAACGCCCAACTTCTCCTTACCTTGACTTCTCCCGGAACGAATATCTAAAATTAAATACCTGAGGTGGCTGCATTCGGACAGAAAAACGGACGAGAGTGGTCCTATATATGCAATGTCCCCTGCTATCAGAAGTACTTCATATCAATTCAATCTACGTTTCTACCCTGTTCCTGGGACAACTCTGATAGCGACGATCTCCCGACAGTTCGAGAATGTTTTAACCGAAGGGATGGTTCCGGAAGGTTCGTTCCCGGCTTCTGGAACTGGTGAGCATCTCTTCACATTTTCGGGTACGCTTACCTTCCCAACAAGGCAAACACCTTCCATTCGGTCTATCTCTTCTCACCATCAAGAGTGCTTTTACGTGTGTCTAGATTGCGAGGCCTTACATCCAGCAACACGCGCGACGCCTCAATAAAAGGTTGCAGAATCGGTACCAGTCGAGGTTTCACAGTAGTGACAAGGTTGCTATATTCCCTCGAGCAGCGGATTGCATTCATTCTGCACTGTGCCAGATTTCTCCTAGCATATACCCTGAGCGTGTAGATACCTCTCGAACCAAATTCCCATTCAAGATGGCTGGTACGCAAGACAACGGCCTGTACGATTCCTTTCTAAATAAAGCCTGACCCCACCCAATGCCCCACTCAGACTTACCGATACAAGTCTTTGGGATTGGCGGAACCATGGTAACGATTATCTCCGCCCGTGTTCACACTCGCCAAAGCTCAATACGTATGCTGACTGGTCGTCACGATCTGCTATATGACGATAGAACTCGTGTTCGGGCAGGAATGTATAGTGTCTTCATCAAGACGTACTTTTCCAGATGCGTGGGTCGTGATGCCGGTGAGCACAGCCCCTGCTCGTCAATGCTGAGCAATCTACACCGGGTATATTACTGGTCGCCTTTCCATCCAGGGCTTGACACCAATGCGCCTCTGAAATTCCTTACCTCTGTGGCACAAACTGGGCAATACGGCACAAACCGCAACTCCCTGCAGCTTGCGGCGCTTGTCGTGGCTTGATTCTGCGGTGATATATCACGCGTATTATAGGGTCTCTAGATTAGAGCGGTTTGAGCAGAGGCATCTAGAACGCATTTGAAACCACACAAAAGGTGCTGGTTTTGATATCGACGGCATCTGCGCGGTCGAGAATACCAACAGAGCAAGTGTCCGATCTCCCGGACTCGCACTGACCCTCCGTTCGAGCGCGCCTGTCCGTTCCAGAGTTTTGTTTCTCAGGACCACCGACCAGGACCATAGTCGGGCATCAGATATCAGTGATTACCGTTTTCAGCCTGTATATGCGGATAAGCATGGTCAGATTTGAGCATCGCGCAAGAAACCGCTAGCATGGAATGACACGGAGCGGGCCACGATGGAAATCAGCCTCTATGCGTTATAATTCCGTTTCCAGACTGACAGATGCGTTGCCAATAGCTCGATGATCGCATGGGTTGCGGCTGTTGGTGCCCTGATTCCCGATGAAGAGGGTCTGTTGAGCAGTGCAGAATGTAATCTATGTTCAATGAGATCCACACCGGTTAGCCGGCTCGATACGCATGATCTTAACAGCTCAGCAGGATTCCTTCGCCCTTGCGGGCTGTCGTAAACACATCTAGACTTCAACCAGAGTGCTTACGTGGAGATGCAAGTCATTAACGAGTAACCAACGCAGGTGAAGATTATGTCTGCTCTTCTTCCCTTCCGGCGAGAGTCGGAGAGACTTCTTCCCAGTCTCGTACCCTTATCTTTACATCTTCTAGACGCTGCTAGTTCAAGCTCGATATGCGAGATGGAATGATAACGGGGTCCAACACAGCGATTCTCGAGACACATTGTATGAAGCATTGAACATTGAAACGGAACCTTTGATGCCGCGATTTACGGGCGGTGCATGACCGAAACAGTGAAAGCCAGAACCCGGTGTCTAGAACCAAATTCTGAAGAAACATTCGTGAGTCCCATTACCATAAAGGAGGGCAAGTGAAAGATGAGCGGCCATCACGATCACACACCTGCACTCAATTGCTCGACTCAACTATTCTCAACCATGGTCACCTGACAATATCTCCTGACAGCTTCCATCCGAGTAGACTCTGGTGCTTGGCTATATTCAGCTTCCCCTTGCGTCATGAAAGCTTGAACAGCGGAACGATTCGCAGGCCTCAATTTCTGGATCTCCTTGTAAACCCCCACGGAAGAATAACCCACAATGCCGCAAGCGCCTGATGGTGGTGTCAGCCAATGTACGTAGTCTACTTTGATGCATATATTGCTCACCTGCAGCTGGCTTGCATACCAGATCACCAAATCCCTTCCCGACCCCTTTCGCGAAGCCTACCGCCCCTTGCTCTCGTGCTCCTTTGACAGGCTGCACCAAGAAACCCTCGATGCCGTCATATATCCCGTATCCAACACCCTAAGCTTCATCAATACCACGTTCTTAGAGATTATAGTTAGCAGCCACTCACCTTGGCACTGACTCTCAAACCTGATCTCAGATCCGTCACGTTCTCGGTTTCGCGGACTTGGTCTCCGTATAACTTGGGCACGTTGTGGAACCCTCGTGTTAAGCCATGTGTGAAGGTCATGGGAGCCTTGACACTCGCACCGATGATTCGACCGAACCCTTTGCCGGTGCTGATAGCGACCTCTTTGATGGCATTGGGGGATGCAGAAGCAGATGAGTTTCGTTGAATGGGTTGCTTGACTTCCTGGTCTTGCATATTGGTTCCGGCGGCATCTACACCAGATTCTATAAAAGGGGACGTCTCGCCAACCCCTGTCGCTGGGCTGGAAACGGAAGTTGATGTTTTCCTCTTTTGTTGTTCTTCCCTGTTGAAGTGTTTGTATGCCGCCACAGGTCCCTCGACCAGACCGAGTAGTACATCACCGACGGTGTCGTGCACGCCGAAGGCAACAGCGGAGAGGGGATCCATCGGGTCTCTCTTGAGGCCAGCTGATTGCGATATGCTGCATCAACTAGTGAGTCATCTGCCTCTTGGACCAAGGGGAGTCACTCACAGTTCAAGATCTTTGCTCCTCAAGAGGCCTTCCTTGGTCAGCACTGCCGCGGCGAGTGGGGACAACGCCATGTTCCTCTTTTTAACTAGCCAGACTGCCTGACGATTTGGGAATATAGAACATTTTTTGATATGTGCGGCTGCTGCACTCATCGCCAATGCTTGAAAGTATACTGGAGGAGACTCGGTAGGCCTCGGAGCTGGTACGCTTAAAGGTGTTGATGTCGGCGTAATTGATTCTTGTTCGAGTATCTGGGCTGGAACTTGGACATTGGTGCCCCTTTCCTCGTCATTTGGTGATTCCGAAAGTGCTCTCTTGGAATCTTCAAGATGTAGGGCGTTTTCTGCATCGATGCTGACCTCGTCTTGGGCCGCACTGGCAGCATATGCTGGCGGCGTCATGCAGTATAGATCGTCATTGCTCATCGTCTCTATGTGAACCATCGAAGATGCATCGGCTCTGTCGTTGCTGTGTGTGCTTGCGGCTGTCATAGTCGATTCTGTTCGTTGTAAACGGGCGTTGATACAGTTTGGCTATCCGCACGACTGACAGACATCAAATCATCTCTAATAAGTATTCAGAATCGCAAGGCATACTTTCCTGGGTTGACGCGTACCTAGGTAGGCTGCGGATCGCATGCATTTAATTTAGGATTCGGTCTAACCGGATTTGGCAAGGCTTGCGAAGGTACAGCCACTGGGGCGCAAGTAAGTACGCAACCGTTTCGTAGGTTGTCCCCTGCTGTTTGAAAAGGCGAATGTTATGCTTCTGATTTATTTGGCTGCGCAAGTTGCATTGTTTGCCATTGGTAGAATTGATTTCAGCCCGTTCCTGTAAGGTTGCTTCCTTGCTTTCCCCTGAAGCGCAGCCGTTTAAAGGTACTGAGAATATGCAAACAAGTCTTGCTGAGTTCTAAGACTGTGTTACGTGCTTTCGCGTCTTGCACCGCATACATACTCTTAAAACGTGTATTTGGCTGAATTGCATTTCGTGCTTCCCAAATTCGCAAGGTTTGCCTACTCGGGCGACCGTAGCCGTAGTTCAATCCTCCTTAGGTGCATCAGTAGGATTCTGTCCGCGAGGACAGGGGAACGTCGCCCATCGATCCTCACATCGATTCTTCGCAATTTGCAGTACGCTTGCTGGAATTTGCTACTTGTAAACGTCCCATATCGAACTCCCCAGCCGCAAATATCTGCAAGCTTGGATGATGCTACAAAAGCAGCTTTCCGTACCTTGAACATCATCATCTCCTCCAACCCGCATCAACCTCCACCTAAGCATTTCTACACATATCATTCCCACACCCATTCCTTGCCCACACTCCCCCAGAAAAACTCACACACTGTCCCTCTCCAACCGCTTTCCTACGTCCGCAATTCGAGTCCGCACAGATGATCATCGAGCCACAGGTTCGGCTGCAAGAGACCTGGTCGCGAGAGACCCAGAGCGCTGAGAAGGAGCCTGCTGGGCCGCTAGATAAATGGAGAATGGGTTAGTTGTGGAGGCATTGGAGATGGGGAGCGGATTTGCCCAGTCGTCTGATAACTCCCAGGATGTCTTTCCCCGATGTAATTCTTGCGATTTGTGTCCGAATAGAAGTTCACCTAGCCTGCCGATGCGATGGAAAGGAAGCCTGCCGCGGCGGCGAGGACGGGAGTTGATAAGTGCATGGTTGCAGGGTAAGTAGCCGTGGAGCTAATTTGCGTTTCTTTGCGGGTGGTGCAGCGTAGTGTTGTGATTGGTATATTCCGCTTTATCAAACCTCGGAGGTATAATTGTCTCGTATATCCAGAATACCACCACAGCAGCGGCGCATTCGACCTACTTATACTTCTGCCCTCCCATCCTATTCCCCGTCATATGCTCCCGTTCCGCCTCGCACCCCGAGTCCGATTCCACGTCCACACCGCCACCTTCAAGCCTTCTTCCACTCACCCAAACGCCCAAGTTCTGGGCCTTCGAAATGAAATGCGGAGCATGCCATGTCCAGCTGGTGGGTATATCCGTCCAGCTAACGCTCTCCACGTCTTGCCAACTGCACTCATGATGCTCCGTCAGCTACCAATCCCGCTCTAAGTAAGAAGATTCGGCCATAGCTGGAAAACTACTGTCATACTTTTCATCAATTCCGTGAGAAACAGAGCTTGGAGATCCGAAGCATGGAGTGCACTGGTAGCTTGTGAATGGTGAGCTCAAATGGGATACCGATGGTTTATCGTTCATCGCATAGTTTCCATGGAGGTAAGTGCTTGGTTAGCCGAAACGGATTAGGACCCATTCGCTAAGTCAAGCCTTGGTATCTCTCTGTCAATGATAGCGGATGACTTTCAGCCCTATACACCCGAAATAGACCGATTACTACGGTACTTGAGCGAAGAATAAACGCATAGTCTATTACACAAGCAAACCCGCCCTCGCTATGCTACATTAAGCCGCATCGGCCATCCGAAACCCGGCCTAAGCCCTGCAACCCAACCGCCTAACCACCGCCCCAAAGCCCATAAATGAATACAATCCTCTCCACATGAATATCAAGTCCTAGCCCCAAGCGCAAGCGCCTTCTTCTCTTCCTCCTCATTCCTCTTCCTCTGCGCCTCCTTCTCCTCTTCCACCTTCCTTTCCTCCTCCCTCTTCAACTGATCCGGCCGTCTAATCGCAATATCCTTAGGTTTGTAATCGCTAAACGCCCACTTAAGCGTCTTCTCCACAATCCAGCATCCCGCATAATCAATAACCATAAGCGTTGTAAGCATGACCTTGAAGTCGCTCGTGAAAGGAACAAGTCTGAGCTTTTCGTTGAGCTCCGGGATAAACTCGGTAGCGCATGAGAACGCCACACCAGAAACGAGTACGAGACCCCAGTACATGCCCCGGTTCTCTCTGATGGATTCGCGGAATGGGCGGCCCTGGTAGTTGATACTGAACGTCGAGATCTGCTGGATGAGTTGGAGGAGATAGACGGCCGAATTGAGGAGACTGGGCTCGAATTCCTTTTCCAAGTCGACCTTATCTTCTTTAGGTGCAATGCGCTGCACGTATTGGGAGACGTAGATAAGAGTGGCGATGTGGATTGCGAATTGGCCGAGGACGGAACCGATGATGTAGAAGTTGAAAATGTTATGTTGGGGCCGTTCTTTGGAGAGTTGTTCGACGGACTAAGATCCAATTAGTATTTGAGGGACATTAAGACATAAAGGGTCGACTTGCCTTGGCACGGGAGATGGACAAGAAACACACGCTCATCATCATACCCGAGATCGTTACCTGCCCGTCGCCAAACTTGATACCATCAAGATACAATACACTCAAGCTGTAGGCTGAGATCAAGCAGTTCAATGCCAGAATCTTGTACATCTGGATCGTAGCTACGAGTGTGCATCTACCTTGTCGTATAATATTCGGAATGGCAATTACATTTGCAAGCTTGGAAGTGAACGGGGCCGCAACGGAAGCGTCACCCAGTTTAATCGTTGGCGGCTCGCTATCCAGATCGGACAGCTCCGATTCCAACATCTTCTGGCTGAATGTATCAGCAAGCCCTGCAGCCTTTTGTTGTGCAGTCTGGTGCTTGTGGTCCTTCTTAGCCGAGCCGTTAGACGCTTTCTCGTTGGCCGCCTTCTCAGTGTCATCGGGAACAGGAAGTGTGATGCCCTTTTTCTCGGCTTGCGCCAACATCGCCTTCTCATAGTGGGGGTTGCCAGGGCCAGGGGGGTACAGATGAGCGATCATGACCGGAACTGGCGGGGCTGGTTGGTTGAACCTCGCCATCAATTGAACCTGCTTTTCATAGACTTCCTTCATCTTCGTGTTTCGGAAATGCTCCCCGATCTTGTCAAGATCGTCTCGTGTGCCATTCAGGAGAGCAACGCCTATGTGCGCTTGTTTTAGAGCGCCAACGTCGTTTGTGCCATCTCCACACATGAGAGTTGTGTAACCGGAATCTTTGAGTCCTAGGAGAATGTCTTCTTTCTGCTTTGGAGAAACGCGCGCGTAAACCCAGGTATATCGAAGAAGTTGCTTCCATCCCTGTTGATCCTTGAATTTGGCAAGCGCGTACCCGGTGACGCAAATATCCTTCGTCTTCAAGATGTCTGCATCCAATGGCTTGGTGGGATCAACGGGGGAACTGAACTTGTCATCGATGCTGCGCCAGACCAACTTCTCTCCGGAGTCATCGTGTTCCGGGGCGTCAAGAATGAGGCATTCTCGGTCAACGATCTCAACCTGTCGAGCGACGTGTACTGCCGTTAACGGGTTATCCCCAGTGATCATAACAACACGATGGCTAGATTCGTTCAGCATTCGGACAGCCTGGATGGCGTCGTCCTTGAGGGGACATTGGAGAACCAAGAAACCAGCAAAGTGAAGATCAGCTTCCACATTCTCTCGCTTGAGGTCGTTGATACGATTCATTCCAAGTTCAGCATCCTGGGAGAGGTACTTGTAGGCAAGAGCGAGCACACGGCCACCGTTTCGGGTGAAGTACTTGAACGTTTCCTCATACTTTGGCGGAGTTTCCACAAGCATCTTCCGGATTGTCTCTGGGGCACCTTTGACACCTACAAAAGTGCTCTTCACCTTTCGCTTTGTCTTCTTATCCGTGACCAAAACCGTAGCGATGGAGCTTTGGCGCTTAAGCGCGGAGGAGAACTGGAATCGCCGACGAATCTGAACAAGGTCCGCGTGCGATTTCGATGAACCTTGCTTGGGTGTAAGTGTGTCGTGAGCTCCAAGCGTCCAGCCAAGAGAGGTTAGTGTCGCCTTTTCCATGGGTTCGCCGACGATCTCGCCTTCATCGAGCTTGACTAATGCGTGGGCAGTCGCCAGAACTAGAGTAGTCTCCGTCCCGGTCTCAGTAACGGCGCTGACTGTTGTATGAGCCCCATCGGGTCCGGTCTTGACCCCAGTCTGACCAAGGGTAAGTCCAGCAATACCATCAACCACAAGGTCCTCGCCGGTCAAAGTGCCAGTCTTGTCAAAACAAGCAACGTCAACTCGCCCAGCAAAGGGAATGCGGAAGGGCTCGGTACAGAAGATGGCGTATTTGCTAAGCGCAGCAAGAGAAGTGTTGACAGCCAAGCTGAGTTCCATGGGGAGTTCCGGAGGCACGACGCTGGTGATGATCAAAACACAGTCCAGCATAAGCTTGGATCGCTTTCGGTCCTGGCGGACGCCCTCTTCCCACACATACCACGAAGCGGCAATGGCGAAGATGAGGAGGAAGAGGATGAATAGCAAAGCTTCAACGTTGTTTGCGGAGACGCGCTCGGTAGAGTAAATCATGGTCCTGACGAGACTGCCCTGGCTGGTCTCAAAACCGGTCTTGATCACAACGGCAACAGCGCCCTTGTCCGGGGGCGGGGGTACACCAGAGGGGAGTGCCTTGACCGCCTCCCCTTCTTCCTCGGTCGCGGTTCCGTGGGTGACCTGAAGGACCTTTGTGCCGCCATAGAGGAATGCGTGTTTGTCCAAGCCCTCTGGCTCAATTTGCGCGTCTCCGGGTCTGAGTTGGATCGAATCTTTGAGCACAGGCGTGCTCTCCCCAGACAACATGGCCTCGTTGACAATCGCAGATCCTTCGACCAACAGCATATCGCATGCGACACCGGAGTCTTCCTTTGTTCGACCAACGCTGACAACATCGCCCGGCAAGAGCTTGTCGCTGTGTATCTCCTGCCACTTCTTCTGCCTGTATACCAGCAAATCGTAGGGCTTGATGCTCATGCCGCGGAACTCGGTGAGCGTCCTCTGCCTCTGCCAAACGACGGTGCTTTCGAACATGACCAACATGAACAGCGTGAACAGCGAGTAGTACCAGTAGTCGTCCAGCATCCACAAGCCGACACAGAACACCTGGAACACGAAGAACGGCGCGACGGCATGCTCCTTGAACAGCTCGGTAAACGTCGGGACGGGAATATCGAAGCTGTTGTCTCCATAATGCTGCTGAAGCCTCTCGATTTCCGCAGGGCTCGTTAGACCCTTGGTCTGCTGGAAGGTATGGAGTTGGGGCGTCGGGTCGGCGTCGATAGCATAGGCCAGCGGGGCGAACGACTGCTTCTCGGGATGGTACAGAAAGCGGCGCTTCTGGAAGAGGAACGAGAGGTTCTGCTTGCCGCCGACGTTGTCGCGCTTCAGCGGACAGATCTCGGGGGAACCGGCGTTCGCCACGGGGATGACCTTGATGAGCTGGGCGGTGCGCACGTCGCGGGCGCCCGTGGACGTGAAGAGGCTCTTGAGGTTAACGTTCCAATGCGTCGTCAGCCATACCAGCGCCTGTACCGTGACGATGCTTCCGACCCACACGAAGGTCCATTCCGACGACTGGATGTGCTTTTCGTACCGTTCCGGCGAGAGGTAGAAGGCGAGGAAGGCGGGCCAGATGATTAAGAATGGCCACACGTAGGTATGCAACTGCAAGGGCAGCGGGTTGTGCAAGCTCGCAGACTTGATCTGGGGGTTGTCAACGAGCGGCATGGTGGATGGTGTTGACGTGCTTTCTGGGCCGCCTGGACGCATTGGACTGTGGTAATAAATGTGTCCATGGGCGCGGCTCCAAGGATCGCTCCCGGCATTTCGCCGACGCTTGGCACCCCCACCCTGGGAGCGGCCTCGAGCAGCTGGCAGCCAAGCAGCGAATAATGGGGTGGGGGCAAATCTGGTATCCCCTTTGAATTCCTGCCTGTATGCTCAGGCAACTGCGCTTCATAATCCGCATTTTGAGGTGTTAGACAAGTTCCATTTCAAACGTCGCCTTCGTGCACGGCTAGGCAACTACGCTCCATAACGTAAGTTACGTTTCGGGGTATCATCCAAATTGTCGCGCAAATT